>OY751315.1:15323491-15561560 GCA_963564615.1 Rhorus exstirpatorius
GTGAAAAAAATTCAGGAAGATTTATCATTCAGTTTTTGAGATATTGTAAGTGAAAGAGGTACGCGCGAGCCTGTGAGCGGTCCGACTCTCTCTTGTTTCATGCGTGCCCGCTCACCGCGCTTCGCCTTGCCTACGTTCCCGCTTATTCCCCGCCATCGGTCGCGGAGGAACTACCTTAAGGAAATCTTGAGGATCAATTTATGAGAGAACAGCCGTGTACCGGTCACCTAAGGGTAACTTACAATTTGTAAAAAAAAGACAAAAAAATCCGTATGGAAATCATGGATGGATAAAAATGTTAAACATTAACGTACATGATACTCGAGTTAAACGGAATAATTAATGAACGACTTATTGTATTTTATTGTTAAAGAAAAAGTAGCACTGATCGGTGTTAAACACAGTTATGGATAAAACTATGGTCGGGGATTGGGTAGTGCCAGTCGCCATTAGGTAACACCGGTCAATTCTTACAGCTTATTCCTATCAGAGTTGCGCGCACACTCACCTCGATAGATTCAGACAACAATAAACGGTCATTCAATATATTGTACGGTGATTATTATATTTTTGATTATGATTTTATATTTTAATAAATATTCTCGTCACTCAACTGCAATATTTACATTCATACATTATATACATAAATATGCAATAAGAAACCACAACATTCTGATCTGCTTGATCTCCATAGTTTGTCTTTCCAACCTCTAATTTGAGCCCATGTCTGTTTTCAAACTTGCATTTTGTTTAATTTTTTCTCCAAAGATGCCAAGCACCTTATTATTTAGACCCCTCGATGGAGACCAAAATGAAAGTATTAAACATTATGTATCATAAATACTCACCTTTGTATCGCGTCTTGCCTCATACGTCATTACCTCATTACCTGAATGCACTGACGAGGCTTGACCGCGGTATTAGCAGCTGGTGGTGGCTGATATTGCCCACAAGTACCACAATTTTATAATTATCGTTTACATATATAAAATTACAACATGTAACCCCTTTAAAAAAAAAAGTATATTTTATGCATCGAAGATGGTCAAATATTACATATCTATTCTATTTATTTTCACATCTCTGGGTGATGACGAAAGTGTTCATTTTAATTTGTATTATCTTGGGAGCGAATAGTGTCGATTTCTGCTTTATTTTTTCTTTACATCCCGTGTAGAAATTTGACCAGTTTGCCGGGTTTCTGGCCAGAGCCAGTGATGGATTTACTGATTAGGACGAACTTGGCATTGCCGGATCTGGTACTGGCCAGAATTATTTTGGATTCCCTGGCCAGGGAAATCTCGGTGAATCCCAACTTGGTACTGGCTAGAAATCTCTCGAATTTCGTGACCAGGGCAAACTCTGCAAATCCCGACTTGGTACTGGCCAGATTTCTTTTCGATTTACTAGTCTGGGAAAACTCGGCAAATCTCGACTTGGTATTGGCCAGAATTCTTTTCGATTTACTAGTCTGGGAAAACTCCGCAAGCAACTGCCGAGTTCTCTGGCTAGAAGCTGTCGAGATCTCTGCCTAGCAGCTGCCGAGTTTTTCCGACCAGCAACTCGTCAGTCTGCAAATACAGGCACTACACAGATTTGCGTTACACGCCTAGTCTGGAACTCGACAGTTTAATGGCAATCAACTGGCCAGAAAGAAAGAAATCTGGACAGGGTCTGGCCAGCGCCTATTTTAAATTTCTGCACGCGATTGGGTAAAAATTAGGGTGACCGGTATCACCAAGTGCCCCCCTACCTGAAGATGAAAATTTAATTAGAAATTTCGAGTAGCAATGACAAAAGAATAGACGCCAATTTGTTTTTTTTTTTTTTAATTTTCGAATAAAAAAAATGTATTTGAATTGCACCAACTTTTTGCAGAAACAGAGCCAAAAAGTTGGTATCGCTAATTCCGCTACGGCCTCTTTCAATAAATTTGGTCATTCATTGACCCAAAAACGTTTTCTCGTTGCATTACTCCACACGCGTCCCCGCTGTCGAAAGAGTTCACGGGTGAAAACATGCGCAAGAAATGCGAGAATTAAAAATCTCGGGTTGCTTGAATTCCGTGTGACGAGAGGGCGATGTTGTCGCTTGCCACCGTGCCAAACAAACGGGGAGTCCCGACGCTCGTTTCACGACACCCGAGTAGAAAGGTGATGTAGGACCGTAGAAAAGCAGCAGCAGCAGAGAGAGAGAGAGAGAGAGAGAGAGAGAGAGTGATCGCAAAGTACGAGGGCCCAGATATTCCACAACGCCGTGGCGTTATAATGTGTGGGGGAATGAAGAAAAACACGTGTAGGAACGATGCTGCGTCAACCCGAGTCGTACAACACTTGGAAGGTGTCGCAATTTGTAACAGAGACTTTACCGAGGGTTGGAAAAAAGGTTATGGTAAAAAGAGGCCACGAACACGCCGACTATATACTCAAGGGGTCAATGTAAGAAAAAAATGCTCGTAGGTCTTCAGTGACTGCTAAAGCGGGCTCGAATATATACTAGAATCTTCGATTTAGGGAACTTAATTCAATCTACGCAACAGTACTGCAGCTAATAACGATCAGTGCGATGCGTGATGGGTGAAGTACTGCGGCCTTTCACGACACCATCTAGCTCTCACGATAACATGTCAATTTTTAAACAAATGCGATTTCTCTAATTTTCCGCGTATCAGAACAGAAAAAAAGTACTCGCTGGATATAGGGTTTTACTACGTCTAGAGCCTAATAGCATGATGTTTTGAAAGTAAGTTATATAATGGTGATTGCATCCATTTATGTTTTAGACCTCTCGGATTGTAGTACAAATTTCATGGCTCGACGGTTTCCCAGTAGTACGGAAGATCAAATCATCATTGAGAGGGCTCTGAATACAGCGGAATAACGCAATCTCTTGCAATACTTATTGTTAGCATACAGTTGCCAAAGCTGTACAAGCAAGAAAGATTTATTTTTATGTTCTTGCGGGGACATAGACGGTTGCCCGTACTTGTTGAATCGCACTCGTTGTACGGGAAAATCTCTGGAGGGAAAGCGGATGCCTTCCGGTTATCGGAGCACCCGCAGCGCTCTAACAAAGCGATCTGCCCATTTCCGACTCGTCAATATGGCCAATCGACTCAAGCCACACCGCACCTTGCTGATCCTTCTTGGGCAATTCTTCAGTGGATGCCTCGGTGACCTGGTTCTGCGTAATGAACGCAGAAGGGCTGAATGTACACAACATTTGACCTATCCTTTTTCTTCTCGCGTTATTTCCTCCTTCTTCCTCCTCTCATTATTTTCCTCAAATCACCGTATATCAGCGTTAGGTTTATCATCTCACTTTCATCTTACGTTCATACATGCTCTAACACGTAATTATATTACACTTTATACCCTTAATCTTCGTATTTACTACTGCACTGTGAATCTGTAAAAGGCCTGATAAATAAATGAAGAACTTAACGAGGAAGTAAAATAATTCCGGATCATAATAATTTAATTATTAATTTTATGATCGATGTCATTCACTAAGCTCATGCACGACTGCATAAAAAATTTATCATACATTGATCCGGTACAACCCGAAGGACACTGAGAATATGAATTAAAATTACAGTCAACAAACCTAAAACCCTTATATGCATAACATTCCGCGCAACTTTGGTTTGGGTTGAATCTGAAGGAATCGTACATAATATTAGGATGAATCTTTAAAAATTTATCGTTTTGAGAGAGGACTTTGCCTCTGAGCCTCACCAGGAGCTGCAACCCTAGACCCCGCGGGGGTTTAATCTAAATTACCTCCGCGATTACTTCTGCAAATTAGTGGGGTGGAGAGGGAGGAGAGCATTTTATCAGTATACTCTCTGCATTGTCCCGCAAATACCGCCGATTCGGAGGTTAATTTTTGGGTAGCCCAGTTTTCCCGGATCATTTTTCCGAGTTCGAGTTCTCCGTACCTCTGATTTTCCGACGACCAATTTTACCCTTTTCGAGGATGACCGGTAGATGCTCATGTACGTTTCTAATGTCATATCGGATAACCCATGGCAATTGTCTGTACTTGATATGTACCATTCGTAAAGTTATTATCGAGAATATATCTGTTCGAAATTTCTTCAATCTCGCCGATTCTTGAAAAAAAAAAAGAAAGAAAAAAAACTAACGAGGCAGAATTGTCCGTTGCAATATGGACCGTGGTGAATTTTCTTTGTCATGTTATCTCCATTATAATAAAGATGTTAATACACAGTCGCAAATATATAACGGATGATTAAATTTTTATGAATTATTATTTTTATCCAATAATAAATCAATTAAAGTGATTGACTTAATCAATGAAAGCTAGATAAAAAATTTCTTAGTGAGAGTCCTCTTGCGCTAATTATTGCATTGGTCAATTATATTATTTATACAATTGATGGCTTAATTTTTTGTACACAATTAATTAATTAATACAATTATATAATTAATGGATCAATGAAATATGAGATAACGAATTGAAATAATTATTAAATTGTTAATGCAACATAAAATTTATAATAAAGAGACAGAGACTACCAAAATCCCACGTGTCGAGCACGCGGTTATTTGGCTAAACCCCGTGCCATTATAATATACATACTATTATGGTACAAACGTATCCATATAGGTATACTCGTTTGGGAACGGACGAAGCTACGTGCCCAGACGATATATGAGTCAGAAGTGAGTCGGGGTGCTTCGTTATAGAGACTATTTGTGAACACATTCGTAAAGCGCCGTGTCGTCTACGCCGTTCTCGACGTTTCGAACGACGAGAACGTACAGAAACCGCCCAGAATGAGCGAAAGATATATATATATTATTATACGTGTACATATAAACTAGGGTTTCGTACAGCTCGGGTGTTATACGCCATTGATTTCTGACTCAACCCAAATCCAAACACTTGGCCCTATCGAATTTGACACCCTTTATATATGAATTTCCAAAAACTCAACCCAAATAAACCCAAACACATGTTTTAATCAAACTAGACACCCTTAGTATCGATAAGCCCAACCCAAACAGAGTCATCTTTTTTTAATTGGATTCCCGTTGTCTATATCATCGTCAATGAGCCCAACCCGAGCAAACCCGACCGCAGAGTCATTCTTTTCAAATTGGACACTCATTGTACAGGTTTGGGATCCCAATTTTTGTATACAGCCAGTGGCGGGTAAATATTCATTTAAAATACAGACATATAGGTCGTATATATATGACTGCTGAACAAAAACTATAAAGCGTAATTTACACCGTTTAATACGTAAAGTGATATCCAGTATGCTTTTTTATTTCTTATCAGTCGATATCTATATCACAATAGCGAAAGAGGGAAAGAGAGAGAGACTCATAACTTTCGTGCGGTCAAATCGAAAAAGTTCATTCACCTCCCGCTACACAAAATGCTTAACGTGGCTCAAAAAATGCATTATATTCTTCTACGCCATACTTGCATATTAATGATTGATACATCATATGTTTTAGCTCAGTCGGAATGTCATTTTAAATTGCATTAATTTAGTACAGTAATTTTACTTTATAAATCATTTGGGGGGGGGGGGGGGGGGGGTATTGGTAGTCTAAATCCAGATTTCCGGGAATCCACCCTTCCTCGTTCAGTCGCCATCTTGAATTTAAGGGTGAAATTTAATCATTGGAATATCTCTTTTATTTTCAACTCTACACTAAAAATGACAATAATCAAACTTGAATAAAATTTTGTTCCCTACAATTTTGGTCGATATAATTTTTTCTTTAGAATCGATATTTTTCTATTTAGACTCGAAAAGAGGGGAAGAAATTTAATTATTGCGTGATCTCGTTTACTTCAACTTTACACCGAAAATGGTAATAACCAAACTTGAAGCAAATTTTATACTCTACAACTTCGGTCTTGATCTTTTTTTTCTACAATCGATATTCTTCTATTCAGACCCAAGAAGGGGTGGGGCGAAATTTAATTATTGCATTATCTCGTTTATTTTCAACTTTACACTGAAAATGGTAATAACCTATAACTTGAAGCAAATTTCATTCTCTTCAACTTCGGTACGAAAAACTGCGTACAGGATCGCAAGAATACTGTCTCTCTTTTTCGCATCTCTTCACTCTTTCCATTTCAGATTTCATCCGTTTTTTTCCTTTTCATGTAATTTTCTTACCCTAAAATGTATTTTTATTTGACACAAAAATTTGTTGAAAATTCGAGTGAGAAAGGTAAAGGTCAGAATACGACGAAAAAGGGCCTGATGATCGTAATAAAGACAAGTAGATCGATGAAAGTTTATGCAAAGTCGAACAAGAGTAAAAGACTACGAGAGAGAGATAGAGAGAGAGAGAGAGAGAGAGAGAGAGAGAGAGAGAGAGAGAGTGAGAAAGAGGGGGCTCGAAATACGAGCAGCCTCCGGGCCCGCAGCTTTTACGGCCGCCAAATTGGAGTTTTGCCTTTGCTTCCTCCTTTTCTTCTTTTTTTCTTCTTCCTCCTCGTTCAGCGTCCTTTATCACCGCAAGGTACAAAATCTTGCAAGAAATTTACTTCATTGAGTACCGCAGGACTCACCTTTTTTTTCTTTTAGCCAATATTCTGTATCCCAATAATTATAAATTTTAAAAAACCTCACTAAGAAAATGGTTCAAATGAAAACATTAAATAATTATTATCTACAATTGAACAGCACTCGCTGGAGTCGGAGAATGCTCGTTATCGCCATCAGTCAATAATTTCGTTTACGCACGCGTGCCTTTGATTCCAGCAAACACCGTTCGAATAAAAAAAATAATTTTAATATAGAAAAAAAAAACTTTTAATTCAAAAAATGTACGTCCGAGATATCATGAACTCGTGAAACATCGACGATTGAACTGTCGTGTAAACGGCAAAACTCAAGCAACACTCTGACATGACAAGGCTTGAATGTAAGTTGAATGCAACTTTTGGGATATTAGATGTTATTTTTCGCATTAAAAAAAAAATAAAAACTCGTGAATGCACTTTTAGTATTTCTCTTTGATGAAAACCAAAATACATTTATACTTTTGATTTTCTTGAAAAGTAATCAAAAACATATGCATATGTTCATCAGGAATATGATGAAAATTGAAGCACGTACATTGTGTCCTATAATGGGGTTGGGTAATTTACAAATCGCCCTATCGATGAATAAGTGCTCTATTCTCAATATACCCTCCCTCATACACTTCTGAACTTTTGATATTGGCGAACATGTAAGGGTGAATAAGCAAGATGATATTTTTCCCTCTAAAAACGTTAATAACGAGATCCTATAAGAAGAACATCGATTGTTCCCGCTACGATTAAGGAGGTTCACCGGGTAGAGCGAAAATGCACAAAAAATTCTGAATTTTTTTTCAACATTCCCTATACCTACACACTGAACGACCTGACTTATTTCAGAATTTTCATCTACACCGTTCTTGAATAACAAATATTAAAATTTTTCTATTTAACATAAGTCCTTATTATAGCACTTCGTGTTCCTGCCGTTATAACTCAATGAAAAATGTAGAGAAAAAAATTAAAAGATAGTTTAATGATATAGTTCAGTTGAAGGAAACTCCACCATGACAAAAATCAGATTGTTTCTGTAACTAGTTTAATATTATTAAGCTTTTAACAATTAAAGCAAATGTTACAGCGCGACCTGTCGCACACGTCGCCCGCCCCACGCCGTAAGTTCCGCTCGCCACACCCCAACCGCGCCCTATAGTGAACCTCTTTAAGCTGTTCGAATCTTCTCAAGCAGGAAATTACTGCTTGAATTTTCTTCGCATAATTTCAACGGCAGATATTTCATCATCGTTTAGTTTAGTTTTACGTTATTCTTTCCATTTTTGCCTCGAAACAAAGAAGAACTAAAAAAATAAGAAACAATGGTGAAGTTTTCCTCATACAGGTGAGTCGTAAGAAATCACCTGCTCAAAAGCCTCAATGGCCTTTTTCGAATCTGAATTGGCCATCTAATCCAGTCATTCTCGCCAATGAAGTAGGTTCATAATGCAATTTTCTACAGAATTAATTTTACTTTTGGAAAAGGTTCAGGGGTTTCCCCTGAGCGTAAATTCAAGTTGACGGGACGCAGAGGTCGAGCTTAAGCCACCATCTTGGGAAACACGTTTTACCAAATATCCCGTGAACCGTGCATTGTACGAAAAAAATAGTAGAATTTTTTTTTTATATTAAAATTCTCTACAATTTTCATTATAAACTTTTTCCTGCATCGGACATAGTTTTTTATGTATATAGCCCAGCAAACTTTTTGAAGCATGGTTATAGCTAAATGTATAGTTACGGTTGGTGTAACAGTAAAAATGGTGATGTTTAAAAAAGTTCGCCGAACTATAAATAAAAAAAACCATGCACTACGCAGGCAAAGGTTTTCAATAATATTTACAGAGAAATTCATTATCTAGAAAAAATATTTCTACTATTTTTGTTGTACGATACATGGATCACGAAATATTTGATATCTTGCCAAGTTTGGAGTACGAAATTATCATCAAATTGAGAGTTCATTTAAGGGTAATTTTGAGTGTTAATTTAGGTGTTTTCTTGGCTGTATATTACATAACGTCTTTTCTTTTGCGAGTGGATGTCCGCAGCCGTGGTGTGAACACACAACCTCAAAATTTTTGAGTTTTTCATTTTTATTTTTCGATCGTAACTCGTAGTGGAAGGGTTACGAAGCTGTGGAAATGTCTTTTGGCAATTGAATTGATTTTTTTTAAAGAATTTTAATTCTTCGTCATCTATTTGACTAGTCCATTGGATCATTTCACCTCGGCTAACCTCAAAACTGTTGAAACTTTTATAATAAAAATATCGTATGATTCCACCACTCTTTATTGATTTTGATAATTAATATAATTTCATCGCGTATGGAAATAACAGAGACGGACAGTTTGATATTGATAAAAATCTAAAACTCGCATGAATTACTGCAACACTCGTAGCAGAGAACTGTCAGCTGATCGGTTACATCGTTAACTGACTGGCGTTATGCTGATAGTTAATTCGAAATTTGTTTGCCGAACATTCCACGACCCTACTTTTTTTAAACAATGTATCGTAAGCTTATAATTTCGTGAACGAATTGATTATTAAATGAACACTTCTCCAGTACTTAAGCAGGTTCATTTAACAATTGAACTCGTGGGGAGCTAATTATATAGTATATCCTATGCAAAATCAACGATTTTAAAATCGAAATTTTTGAAACTCGGCAGTTTAAAAAAAAAGGATTTCAGGATTGAAGTATTTCCATTTCACGAAATTCTCCAGTAGATGTGCAGAATTCGAGGACTACCTTAAGGTAGTACCTCCGCGGCCGGCGGTGGGGAATAAACGGGAACGTTGATACGGCGAAGCGCGGTGAGCGGGCATATATGCATGAAACAAGAGAGAATCGGACCGCTCACAGGCTCGCGCATATACTTCTTTCACTTACAATATTTCAAAAACTAAATGGTATATATTCCTGAATATTTTTCACATTATTCGGAACATCCCTCTCTGGCTTCTCCTCATTTTTAATCAACTTTTAAATTTTAGTTTTGACGGTATAATTAATAACTAACTCTTCGTGCATGCATGGTGCATATATCCCGTGCAGAAATTTCTTAGGGATACCCTAAGTCCGACCATATCCCGATCGGGATTTTCCATGGACTCCCCAAAACTGGTATCCCCATAGGAATCTATATGGTATCCGTTTCGTAATCGGATTGGTGGATGTGGCAAAATTTGTAAGTTATGGCGCCACTTTCTTTCAGGATGTACCGATTGAATCCCGATCCGAAGCGCAACTGCGTCCCGAGCGTAGACATAAACTCCAATCTCACGTTTGTTCTGAATCAGGATTTGTTGCGAGCTCCTCAAGACGAGTATCCTCCGATGATTTAATGGGATGATCGAAGAATTTTAATTTGCGAAATGCCCAGTCATATTCCGAATAAAGCTTGTAGACACATTATTTGATTGGAATAATAATAATAATAATAACAACAATAATAATAATAATAATAATAATAATAATAATAATAATAATAATAATAATAATAATAATAATAATAATAATAATAATAATAATAATAATAATAATAATAATAATAATAATAATAATAATAATAATAATAATAATAATAATAATAATAATAATAATAATAATAATAATAATAATAATAATAATAATAATAATAATAATAATAATAATAATAATAATAATAATAATAATAATAATAATAATAATAATAATAATAATAATAATAATAATAATAATAATAATAATAATAATAATAATAATAATAATAATAATAATAATAATAATAATAATAATAATAATAATAATAATAATAATAATAATAAGTAGTGGTGGTAGTGGTGGTAGCGGTGGTAGCGGCGGCAGCGGTGGCGGTAGCGGTGGCGGTAGCGGTGGCGGTAGTGGCAGCGGTGGCGGTAGCGGTGGCGGTAGTGGTGGCGGTGGCGGTGGTGGCGGTGGCGGTGGTGGTGGCGGTGGTGGTGGTGGTGGTCGTGGTGGTGGTGGCGAAAATTACATTTTCGAGCAACTTTTGTGCATTTTTCATGCTCCATAGAGACTTTTAAGTCTGTGTGTATACTAGGATGTTTAAAAAAAACAAATTTTCATTTTTCATGCTCCCATCCCTTAAAACTGAAGTTTTGATTTAAAAAAGACATCCTTGCGAAGAGGGTGCTTTGTAGCTTAAGTGGAAGCCGCCGCTCATTGGACTTTTATAATTATAACAGCCATGTAACGTCTATGGCGAACTTTTTGGAAGGAAAAATTTCAGACCATGGGGATTGTATTTCAAATAAAAAGAACCTTCGATGATTCAAAAGTTGTAAACGATATTGCTGAACGGAAAGTAGCTTTGTGCGCGGACAGGTATTAATAAACAATTGCCTATAACCTGAATTGCGGAAGATAAATATTTATTCGGGACTTTATATATATGCCAGATCAAACCACATTTCGATCGGGTTTTGACTGGATACCATAATTGGAATCCGGTCAGGGGTCCCTGTCGGATTCCAATGTGCAAATTTTACATTCAGTCATGGGATCTGATCCGATGACCAGCTGGATACCTATCAGAAAATAGGGATCCTTCCCAGAATCCACCTGGATCCCGACCGAAATTTCTGCACGGGATGTTACGTGTAAATCAAGCCAACTTTGAGTGTAAATATCTTGGGTTCGGGATGGTCAAGCTTATTTAAATTGCACAGATGATCAGATAACATATTAAATAACCTGTATGCCAAGTTTCGACCATTTCCTAATTCAACTATCCTGTGGAGGTACTACCTTGAAGGAGATTTACGGGAGGTTGTCTCCCTCAAATTCTTCACATTTTATTGATCCATAAATGTTATTCGCATTTTATCATCAATTTTAGTCATGATCCGCGAACGTAATTTGCATTTTATTATCAACTTTAGTCGGTCATGTCGTATCCGCAATTTTTTATTTCTCAATTTTTTTTTTGAATTAACTTTAGAATTTTTAACGTAGAATCTGAAAGCAGTCAATTCACAAAGCCCCCGAATCCTAATGTCTGTGCAGATGAGATTATATATTGACTTTTTACATCACGACAGAATTATCCTCTCCTTCGCCCCAATAAGAAAAAAAAAACTTTATTTCTCCATTGATGATTTTCTGCCGGTTTCACACGTTATCTGTAACGACAATACAAATAAATTTAAAAGTTTCTGATGGTAATATAACTGAAACTCAGTAAGGTATAAACGTCTGTATCGGCCAAGTTTTCGGCAGTTTCCCTGTGCTCTCGTGCAAATGCGATACAGTGGTGCATTCGGAAAGCGTGGCTGTGAACAAAACTTATGGAGGGGGTCGATCTCAAGATTCTCAAGGAAAAAGGAATGGAAATGGAAAATGGGAATGGGAAGAAAAAGGGAAAGGACGTAAGAACCCGAAAAATATTTAACGATGGAATTCACTATTCATAAAAAATTAAAAAAATAGGTAGTTGATAGCGGTCAGGTAGATGACTCATATGTCCCATAGTTATTACCTAGAGCCAATAATATCGGACCAATCGAATTTTCAGTCAGTTTTAATTTTTTTTTTTATTTTCCTTTTTTATTTTCCTCTTACTCCCTCTGTCTCGGTCTCTCCTGTGTATTTGTGTATGGTTCCAGGGCACGGGATCGTTGCACGTTTAGTATGGACTTTTCACAGCCAGCGAAAAGGAGTAGCTGCGGTCTGGCCAGAGAGGTTCCCACACCGCGGGGCATGATTTATCGGCCTGCCAACCGGGAACCCGAGACGCTGTCATCATGCTGATCGTACTATGAAACCTGCATGGACCTCTTCTTCCTCCCCCCGACGCCCTTTCTCTCGCTGTGATTGTTCTTCGTCTTCCGCTTCTTCTTCCACTTGTCCTTCTTGTTCTCGGTGCTCATCGTCATCGACCTGGTCCTTTATCAATCTTCCCTTATGGATATTTATCTTCTTTCTTATCTTTTTTTTTTCTTCACAGGATCCCCGCCAATATATTCCGTATTTGTGTACTGAAATCATCGTCTGTAGCTACGCCTCACTCACTATCAATTTTCTCTTCATTCGAATACAAGCCAAAAAAAAAAATAGCGTGGTCGATTTTCTTTGCTCCCTATACAACTCTCATCGTAAATCTCTCGATATCGATAAGAACTCTTATCGCGAGGAAATGGTCCGAGGATTTATGGCGTTTGCCGATTTCCGAAGTTGTTGGTCCCGTGGTCACTCGGCTGGCTGACCATTGCTTGAAATTGACTACTTGCCGTACAGCAGCCGAACGCGGTACTCCTCGTCGTTCGGTCGAAACACTTTAAATTTCTCTTGTCTCGTCTATCACTTTTTTCTTTTCTCTCTCTCTCTCTCTCTCTCTCTTTCTCTCTCTCTCTCTCTCTCTCTCTCTCTCTCTCGCTCTCTCTCTCTCTCTCTCTCTCTCTCTCTCTCATACCATCCGTATAATTACATAAGCAGAGCACAAAGATCCTCATTATTTGCTGTGGTTTTTGTGGAATTATACTCGAGGATCGCTCGGAAAGCAAAGGATGTCGAATTTTTCGAAAAATATCTGGGGACCCCCCTTAAATTTCACAAGAAAATCGATCGAAACATTGCAATTTTGATGACATCAATCGCTTTGATGTTACAAACACCAGACATCATCCAGGGGAATAGGACTAAACGGGCACAGAGTGCGGGGCTGCATTGGAGTGGGGGATATTCTTGAAACTTGCAAGGGATTTGAAAAAATGTCAAACTGTTGAGATTAAAAGGACTCCGATTGAGGGAGTACGAAAAAATCGTCTCTCAGTACTGCCTCAACTGCATAAAGTATATTTTTCCTGATGAATTCCCGCATTTTTTTGAATGCAAAATTACCAAATAAAAATAGCAAATAGCGTATCGAATATATTGTGGTTCAATGTATTTTAATTATCGTACCATGAACATTGATTTTATTTTATGCCATAACCATTTATTTTCAAACAATTTGATTGCCTCACGTTATGAAAATTTGGTGGCCCTACTCAAGTGCTCTCTTGTCTGATTTATGCTCTTCGCGAAGAAATGCAGACCCACAGAACACTATTTCACACGCACACGCACACGCGAACGCGCACGCGCTAGCGCACATGCACGCGCACACGCACGCGCACACGCACGCACGCACAGTACAGAATTTACAGTACGGTGCATTTTTTTAAAATTCAATTAATGTAATCAATTTTTAATTAAATTATCTAATTATTTAATTTCCTCAAATTTTCAGACATTCACGGAATTCAAACGCAATTTCAAATGATATTAATGCAGTAAAAAGAATATTAAAATTCGGAAAAGCGGTCATTCTAAATAAATGCCAAATTTTGGCCATTGCTCCATAATAATTATTGGCTAAAAACTTCCTCGTCCTATGAAAAATCGAAAATTCTTCTTTTTACGTTCGTTAGGAGCAATTATCGGTTCGAGTGATTCGAGAGATACATCGCTTGCCCGATGATCAAAGATTAGTCCTTACATAATCTGATCCACTCGATATTTCATTTTTTATTTTTATCTCGATTTTTTTATTTATTTTAAATTTCTCTTGTCTTCGGGTAATCACTCAGCGTCACTCGAATATGAGATAACGTGACGAATCACCTTTTTGCCCAGCTTGGGGAAGGGAGGGAACTAAACACTTTGTATATATCCGTGTATTCGAGTCGTGGAGCATCGATGAGGTCGTCTCTCGATGTTCCAAGGGAGAAATTTAGCGAGGGAAATGGTTCGATGAGGGCTGATCAGCCTGAAGAGATTCTCGTTTGCAGGTTCTTCGTGCTTGATGCGCGCGGACCCTACTCGACTGAGCAATTTAAAATTCAATAAAAAAAATGAAAAAGAAAATGAAAAACAAAATCAAAACAAAAGAAAAAAAACGTGGGAAGCACGTCCACCACCGTGTGCGCGCTCTCAAGACGAAGAAATTCTCATTTATGGTTTATCATAAATTTATTCATGAAGTGTTTTCGGCAGGCCGAAGAAGAGAAGTTACCTCGCTCGATGGGCTCTCTCTCGCTTTTTACGAGCTAGCTCAAGATCTCGTTGTGGGCCTCTATACGCCTCCATTTTTTAAATCTTCTCTCCTTACATTCTCTTCTTTTTTCCTCTCCCTCTCTCTCTCTCTCTCTCTCTCTCTCTTCCTATCTTCAGGCTTTTCTTGGTTAATTCCTTTTTTCTTTTCTTTCGTCGTCGAAAAATATCGATAGTAAATTGCTATTCTACTTTGTTGTCATCGACTAAGGAGTTACATTTATGTTTGTTAAGAAAATAATAATTCACACCCATGGTGCAATTATTATTTTTTATAGCTCGTATTATTCGTGGAAAAATCCCGAGTCGAAATTCTGCCTGAAGGATCTGAAGAAGATACTAAAAGGGCTGTTTGACTCGTTCATTGAATGTCGTTTATTAAAGTTTCATGTATATACGCTTGAAAAAAAAAATAAAAAAAAAAAACATTTATCGCAAGAGTTTTACTTACGACGTTAAAAATGTTAAGTCGTCAAATTCCATCCCTAAATAGTTTACCCTTATCATGAACAATCAGTAATGATTGTTTTTTAAAAATCTTTTTTTTAATTACCCAATTAGGAGTATGAATGAAATTTTTTTTTTTCAATCATTGGGGCGCATAATGTAGAGTAAGTAAAAATAATGAGGACGTATTTTTTATTTTTCGTTAAAAATGACAGATGCACCTGTTATAGGCAATTTAATTTCACGGATTTTGATATATATAGATATAGCGTAACATGTGTGACGTCATAATGTTATATTCTTCAATTTGTTATATTAACGGCAGTTTTGATTCAAATTAAAAAATAAAAAATGCGTACTAAATATTTTTTCCTAAACTACCAGATTTTGATATAAAAAAAATTCATTTATACTCCCAATTGTGCATTGCGACTCGTTAATCCTTATCAGCCAAGATTGTCAACAATAAATGCATGAAAGTGTTTTCTGTGCTTGGATCCATCGACGTTGCTCGACGCTCGACGACACGAGTGGCATGTTGGCACAAGCTTTGGTCTTCATTTTGTGTCCGTGCAAAACACCCATCATTCGTATCTCAATTCGAAATTCTGTCAAAAATATATAGGGGCGGGTGGGACTAAAAGAGACGGCAGGGCAGAGTGAATATCTCAAATATTTTTTAGTTGAGCGATATTGAAGAGGCTTTTTTCACACGGAGCTTTTGTTTTGAATAATTTTACATGATGAAATATATCTCAACAACATGAAATATGCATTATTAAAAAAAAAATTTTTAACTTAAGGATGTATGAGCACAAGGTGGCGGGAAATGAGCGGAAACGTGGGCGCGGGTGATCGCGGTGAGCGAGGGGCACGCATGAAACAAGAGAGAGTCGGACCGCTCATTATGCGACACACGCGAAAAATTTCCTTAAAATCGATAATTGTATATCAAAAGGTTCGTTAACCCCCATTTTTTATGGAACGTATGTAATCGTGGTAGTTTTCTGAACATTTAACTGTTTTAATATTGATCGTATCTGATCGTGAAAGATACGAATTTCTGTTTCAAAGTTGCGTCAGTCCAGAATTCGTATATGGCGTGGGATAAATATTTTGATTTCACGAATTAATTACTCGCGTAAAAAGTCGTTGACCCACTTTGAAATTTTGCAGGTTTTATCATATACACTTCTGCTACACCATATAAAAAATTCAGATTTTTATATGATCGTGAAGCTAGTGCTCATACATCCTTAAGTGTTTCATGCTCTGTAAAACGATCATTCCGGTAAAAGATTTCAAAAGTATGCAATAAATACTAAGCATGAAGAACATTACCTATTTCTATCATATTACAATTCAATGTTTCCATTACAGATATTTAAATGAATGTGTGTGTGTGATTAAATTTTTCCACATTCGTTCACCTTACCATGTCGGCTTATTTCCTTTGCCCCGCATGCGAGGCAAAGTGATGATTTCGCAGGTTATGTTTAGATTGATCATATCACCTTGATTTCACAAAAATATCGGATTTGATTATGATAGACCTTTTCCTAATAAAGGTATAAACTACGATATATGTGTATACGAAGGGAGTTAAGCCTGGATCATGATTTTGTTTTTTATGCGTTGGTTAGTTTTTGGGTGTCCACTTTGTCCCACCCTCCCCTATGTGATTCCTACCTGCATGAATATAATTAATTTTTAAAAAATGTGCCTAAACGAAATACGATGAATGATCGTGGAGAGAGAGAGAGAGAGAGAGAGAGAGAGTAATCGAGATTCGACTATGAGTGTATGGTTTTCGAACATTTGAGGTTTATGGGTAATTATCTTAATTTTACTAGGAATTAGTCGTAGCGTAGTACGTTAAAAGTTTTATGACGAGGTGATACGTAAGATCTCGGAGTACCAAAGTACAATCCTCGATTTTTAATCAACCCTAATCTTACTTGCCCCTCAAGCCCCTTTGTCCACTACACTGTACAAATCTACAAATCTATGAAAACTTTTCTTGTCTTTCGTTCTTTATTTCGCGCACTTACATTACAAGTACGCATTGCTGAACTGACCATCATAAGAAAACACATATTACCGCAAGCTTCGAAAAATAAAATCCAAAAGATGCCGTGAAAGTTACTTCTGTTTGATTGTATGACAGAAAATTAATGAGACTCATCAATCACATCGATATATAATAACTGAAACGGTCCTCTTTATTCGTTCCCGATAAAAAAAAATTACTCGTACTTGATGTATTTCTAAAAGTAGTGTCACATAAAAAAATGTACAAATGTGCAAAGTTCCTAAAGAATCTATTACATGTATCAATCAAATAAAAATCTGGCATCGTTTATAATCTGAAATAAGCACATAAACGAATTTCAAGCGTGACATCGACAGACCAAAATCCGCGAAATGATTTGGAGATAATGGCTTCGGTTCATGACATATATTTAAAAAAAAAGAGAGAGAGAATATCAGGTGTGGTTGACTTCCTGAGCAAAAATCGCATTCGAGCTCGGGGATTGGCAATCTCCAAATTCAACGTTTGTGCCATGACCGGGATGCGCGAGCACTACACGCTGCTTTATAGGTTAGGTTCATTGCGTACGTTTAGCAGAATTCAAGCATAAAGTTGACACGCCGATCAGCATGAGAAACTAGCAAAATCCGTTTTAAGGAGGTTCAGTGATGACCCCGCTAGTGAACTGAGAGTCTATTTTGCGCCGCAATACCAATACGGTTTAGATATATGTATATGGTCTATTTTTCGAGAAATATTATTTAAACATTGAATTTCGAGTTTCTTGTCATTTTTAAAATAAGGAAAAAATTCAATAATCTACTACTCGGCTTCAGTAGTACGCCATATCATCGACGTTTGGCATCGTGGCATTATCGATGGCTGTCATCGGTCCTATGTATGCCCGGCTTGTTATTGTTTGTAGCCGGTAAACATGGTGATCAATACAAATGCATCAGAAGGTTTGCAAACGAGCACTGTATAATTTTTTTTTGATCCTACATTTGGAGAAAATTACTTTTTTTTATGTTCTAACGTTTTTCGATGGAGCTCCGAGAAAAAAAAATATCGATTTTTTTCAACCACCCAAATATACATAGATGCGTTGTATACATATCGGCAAAAAAATTGAGGTGCTTTGGCTACACATAAAAAAACTTGAAGTAAATATTGACAAAACGCCCCTTAAAATCCATCCAAAAAAATGAACGGCTTCGCACATTCATATTTTTAATTTGCGTGGAAAATATCCGATAGACGATTCAAATTTGCGCGGGTATTCGGCGTTGCCACATTTCAGCAAGATGATTGCTGTTACGTCACGTGAAGTCTCGCTCTCCGAATATTTCGGGTTTTCCCGACTTCATTTATCAATTTGGTGCTTAATGTTGCGGTAAAGTTACCAATTCAAGCTGCCTTATTGATCACAAAGACTCAACGACCGCAACCATCAGTTTTTTTACCTGTATCTTGGTTCTAAGTAGCATTAAAAAATCGATATATGAGAGGACAGGCAAATTTTGTCGAGGATTTTGTAGTCCACGTGTGATAAATACACCGACTTTAATAATTAATATCTCGGAAACTGTACGGTAAATCTCGTGGAAACTTCGCATACGCATGTACGAAAGTCTCGACAATGCTATAAAAAAAATTCAGACTTTTATCTTGGATTCGCTCCAATCCCCGAACCTCCTTTTAAGCTGCGATCCAATATTTAGTGAAACTTATTCTCAATCCGTGATCCATAACTTTTGAAAGTTAGAAAACGTCGTTGCAAAGTTTGCTTTGCGCCGATGTATCTCAGAAAATAATAGATATTTACGATCGAAATCCCATACGAGGAGGATGCTTCGTATGAATGCCAAAGAATCTGAATAATGTGACCTCAAACGGTTTCTTAATTATTGATATTCACGAAAATAGTACTTATTAACTGAGCCTTTTCCGATCCACACTACTGAATCGATTAACTTTAAGTTCCTCAAACCCTGGTGGACTGATGAGCCAACTGGATACCCAATTATTGGTCGGGTTTGAACGCACCGATCAACAACTTTTGTTAGAGTCTGAGTCGATCGTATCTCAGCCAACTCGAACCCAAACAAACATGGTTGTTCCATGTGTTCAAACATCGATTTGTTTGGTTCGGATCAATTCAACGGAGATACCCAATGAAAACGTTGTCTTAAGGTAGTACCTTTATGGAATCAATGTGCTAGGAATTAAGATGTTATCAAAACGAACATGCAATCACAAAGAGATATATCGTTTCAAACTCGAAATAATTGAAGTCAAAATAAGTCTGATTAACACGTGACCTATGCGCCAGCCATCCCCTAACGACACGGTTTTCATTGTACCGCCTAGACGAAGTGTCGAGAATTGTCCAAAAAAACTCAAGTAACGTAGATAAGTATCATAGGAATATTCTCGTAAAAGCTGAAGACCTTTTCGTTTTAGAGATATCGTGAGTGAAAAAGAATTACACTACTGCGTGAGCGGCACACGCGATTTGTCACACAAAGAACCCCCTTTGCTCCGCACGTCGCTTTTTCTGTCCGTATATACTGCAGTAGCGTGGAGGTACTATATCTTAATCGAGCCTCAATTATTCCCCAACAAATTCGATCAAATTGTCTCAAGGTATAGGATGAGTACACCGTACACCAGTGAATGAACGATTAAGCGCATGCTCACAATCAGCTTTATAAAAGTTTTTTTTCTTACTGGATGTTCACAACGTGACAAAACCAAGCCTAATCGTCACATTGTATCCGAAATTATTGACTTAGCTTGTGCAAAAATGTTATTTTAGCAAAAATTCATATCAAATAATCTTTCAAAACTGACGATAGCAATTTCCCCGGTAATTGAACACTCGGGCCTATTCAATTAAAAACCTATATATGCTCCAGTAATTGAACAGACTATAAGCCAGTGAATGAACAGTTAAGTCGAGCGAATGGACGCTATGAAATATACTAGATCTATATAATATCATTTATTATGCAGGATAGGTTCCACATTACAAAAAAAAATATTTGATCTTAAATAACAGCGTTATTACATAATTTAATTTAATATCCTTTATTTGATGGAATCATGGAATCCAATGAATGAATGGAGCCGCTTTCAATGACGTTCATTAACTGGAACTCCGTGTACCAGTAGATTACCGTTGCCGTTCAAACACTGGAAATTCGCGGTTGCATGAGCCAGTAATTGAACACTGTAATTTTGAGGGTATTTCAAGGTTATGTGTCATGAAAGATTTGTAGAAGAATGTGTGAAATTACGTAATATTGTCAAATGGTATATATAGTCGTCAAATGATTGATTTATTAAACTATCGTTACAAATTACGCGTTTATCCAAATACAACATACACAATACAGAGATTAATCGATTATTATACACTTGGTTTTTATTCTTCACAGTCGTTTTACTTATCTTTTCAATACGGGAGCTCAAGCCTCCCACACCTTGCGCGGACCGAGTCCTTCTGCCTTTTCGAGAGCGCGAGACAAATTTATATTCTCCCAATTTTCCATACTTGAAAATTGGGGGTAGGATCGCGCCTGATATATTTCGGCCAATCGTCACACACAACGTCAGCTATGAGACTCTGACGTCGATTACCGAGAATCGACCCATATATTTACCTTACAAATGGTTTAGACCTCTTATTGAGCCAAAAAAACAATGTTATTTTTTAAGTATTAATGTAGGCTGTAAATGAAGTGGGGTTCACAAATTTACGCGATGAGGCACCCACCCTCGCCCAAACTCCACGCCATTGCACGCTACAGCGGTCAGGATAGAGAAAGCGGCGTACGAAGCAAAGGGGGTTATGTGTGACAGATCGCGTGTGCCGTTCACGCAGTAGCGCAATTCTTTTTCACTCACGATGTCTCGAAAACTAAACGGTAAATCCTCTTTAGCTTTTACGAGAATATTCCTATATGATACTTTTCTGCGATATTTTAGTTTTTCGGTAAATTATCGACACCCGTCTAGGTGGTACAGCGAAAACCGTGTCGTTAGGGTATGGCTGGCGCATTAGGTTATACTTGATCATCAGGCTCATTTTGACTTCAATTATCTTGAATTTGAAACGTTAAATCTCATTGTAACTGCACATACGCTTAGATAACATCCTAATTAACATACGTGCAAAGATTAGAAGATTTCCTGAGACATTGGTTCGATGACCTCGTTTAACGAGTGGTCTTGTGACCTCAGTAACATAGAACATAGTTTTCTCTCTCAGCCGTGTACCGGAAGTTATCGTAATTTAAAAATAAACTCGAAAATTTACGTTTTTTTTTTTTCAAATTACTCTTTTTGAAGTAATCGTACCGCTATAATACTTGCTATCAATGTTAAAGAAGAGGAGATTCCCTAAAAAACTAAGAAAAATGTTTCCCCATCCGATTGAAATTGATTGAGTTATCACCGATCGAAATTCGGATGAATTAAACGAAAAATCGCTAATATTTTCACAAGACTCCAATTGGGAGTATAAATGAATTTTTTTTATTTAAAAATCTGGTAGTTTAGGAAAAAATTATTTAGTACGTATTTTTTTTTTTATTTTTTATTTGAATCAAAATTGCCGTTAATATAACAAATTGAAAAATATAACATTATGACGTCACACATGTTACGCTATATCTATATGTCGGAGAAGATAAGAATGATAACTTCAAGTAGTAGACATCGGAAATAGAGATGAGTCTGCTGTATGAAGTATCATGCAATTTAAAAAAGGAAGCAAAGAGAAATAAATGAAAAGCGGGAAACAGGAGCTTAGCAACGAACGAGCGAGGAGATCAGAAATCGAACGGAAGGCAAAGAGATCGAACGTGCTTGGGAGACATCATAGAAATAATGGATAGTCCTCAACCTTCTCCTCCATTTTTGGGATTCCCCTCGACATATATATATCAAAATTCGTGAAATTAAATTGCCTATAACAGGTGCATCTGTAATTTTTAACGAAAAATAAAAAATATGTCCTCATTATTTTTACTCACTCTACATTATGCGCCCCAAAATGATTGAAAAAAAAAAATTTAATTCATACTCCTAATTGGAGGCGAATAACTTTTGCTCCTGGTTAATTCTACGGCCAAAATGTTCGTACGTAAAAAAAAAAAATTTATCTCGATCGGACTAGAATTGGCGGAACTGGTCCCGACGAAAGATCGACGAAGAATTGAAAAGCTCGGCAATAACTTCCCGTATAGAAATTTTTCAAGGCATTCATTATTTCTCACATGGGCCACATCAGGCATATTAATGGGTTGCCATATAATTCGTCAAAATATTTTATTACGATTGATGTATACACTTTTATCAATGAAAAATGTTCTTAAACGATCATTTTAAGATCAAATTATAAGTTTCAGCAACTAACATTTTAATTAAAGATTAATCACAATTGATATGGGTTCGCCTCGAATTCAATTTCGTTCTGGTTGAAATATGGAATGCCTCCTTTACCGCCAGCTTATAGCCTGAGTATGTGGCTGGCGTCGCTAGCAGACGAAAATAATTGTAATCATCATACATAGTTGTGCTCCCTCGCCTGATTATCATTGTTAGTGCGAAAATGAAGGATTTTGTCGAAAATAAAACGCGAATATTCGGAAAAGTATTAGCCAAACTAGGCAATTACCCAGCATGAAGATATCCGCGAAATGATCTCGCCACAACCCATGTACGTATTGCCAACTGGCTTGGCGTTGGCGCTGTACTGACGCCGGAGCTGCCAATACTGGCAGGCTACCAAGGGCCAAGCCTTCCCCAAGTCAAAATTTATATTGGCACAATTTTGGGTTGTTAACACCTGTCCAACTTCTGGTGCCGTGAATCGGCTCGACACTGTTTGCGGGTATTGGCTCAGAACGTGTGCCCCGTTTTGGGCCAGATATTATTGCCAGTCTTGTGACAAACTCTAAATCAATACTTTGCCGGTACATGCCCATATATAGACTGAAAACTTGGCTTAGTCTTGGCTCAGTACTGACACCAGAGCTGCCAATACTGGCAAACTGTCAAGAACCAGCACCAACCCAAGTCAAAATCTGTATTGACACAATTTTGGGTTGTTAACACCGGTCCAACTTATGGTGCCGTGAATCGGCTCGACACTGTTTGCGGGTATTGGCTCAGAACATGTGCCCCGTTTTGGGCCAAATATTATTGCCAGTCCTGTGACAAACTCTAAATTAATACTTTTTCGGTACATGCCCATGTATAGATTGGAAACTCGGCTCAGTTTTGGCTCAGTACTGACGCCAGAGCTACTGATACTGGCAAACTGTCAAGAGCCAGTACCAGCCCAAGTCAAAATCAATATTGGATCATTTTTGTACATTTAATTTATTATTTATAAATTAGCAATTAGGAATGGTCGATGAACGAATTTAAAACTGTTATTCCATTATTTTTGAAAACCCTGTAAATTAAAAAAAAAAAAAAAAAGTACTTGACCGGGATTTGAACCCGTTATCCTCGAATCGACGAATTTGGCACTTTCGATCGTTAAATAATCATTTAAAAAAAAAATTAAAAATTTAGAAATTATTTTTTTTTACGAGTGTTTCCGGCTTGGTAGTCCGGACGTTTTTCCGTCGAAATTAATTTTGGGCCTACCTGAGATTTTAACTGAGACCTACCTAACGAGCTACCTAACGACTGACACGCTACCACTACGCTATTATTTCCTTATTATTTTCGTGTATTTAAATGACATTAGTGTACGAGTTCTGATGGAAAGGCAACGAATGTTTCACTTGCATCGATTTAAATGAAATTTGGTACCCGAATGTTTTTGAGGGCGCTAACTACGAATCTGGCATCAGATTTTCAAAATTCAAAATGGCGGATCCAATATGGTGGACGTCACATAAAAAAATTGGACCAATTTTCCCGAAACTCTGTACTCGACGGTTTTTGGGGTCGTTGATTGCGAATATAGCATCAGATTTTCAAAATTCAAAAATGGTGGATCCAATATGGCGGACGTAAAATCTGAAAATGGTACTAATTTTCCAGAAACTCTGTATATGGGAGTTTTTGGGGCCGCTGATTACGAATCTGGCATCAGATTTTCAAAATAAAAAATGACGGATCCAATATGGCGGACGTCACATCGAAAAATGGTATCAATTTTCCCGAAACTCTATACTCGACGGTTTTTTGGGTCAATGCAAGGCCAGTTCCGGCACAGGCCTATAATTGTCTGTTTCTGTCAAGACTGGGATAAGGATGATAACAAACACGAGCATCATTTGGCGTTGACACTATTGCATCTTTCTTTTACCACATGAGATTTTTAATATTTTTTTATTTTTATTCTTTTTATCTTTCCATCCTCTTCACCTGGTGAATCCAACTTTTTTCAATTTATCGGTCGACCAATGCACTAACGCGCTGAGGTGCTCAGTTCGAGCGACTCTGAGTACTTAAAGTATTATCTATTTTTTAATAAAAACGGATCGAAAATGTGTAGGAATATTTCCGATCCTAGGTAATTTTAATAAGTATATGGCCTAGACTATGGCTTACAATCAATATAGTCAAGAAAACATAAAAATATAAAAAAGATATAAAAGGCAGATCAACTAAGTTCGTCTGTGGCATACATAAGGGAAAGCTCGAATGAACAATGATACAATAAATGTTGGCTCAGCACACGCCCGATATTACGACGACTTACAGTAGTGCAATGGCAACGCCCAATCGACATACGAAAAACAAATATTCCACTGTATGCCAGGTACTGAGCCAACTGTTGAGCTTATGCAGAACTAATTTGCACTCGAGTCTTACAACAAAAGTCAGCCCAGCACACAACCAATACTGAGACAACTGTCGGGTGTCTCACGAAATAATTTGCAGCCAGCATAAATCATAACTCGGCTAAGTCTGTCTCCAGTACTGGGTCAATTCTCGGGTGTATACCAAGATAGTCGGTACCCCAATGATATACTGTATATCGGCCCAACACGTGCCTGGTATTACGACAACTCACAGTAGTGCATTGGCATCGTGCGATCGACATACGAAATACAAATGTCGTCCCATTATATGCCCGGTACTGAGCCAACTATTGAGTTTATGCAGAACTAATTTGCACTCGAGTCTTACAACAAAAGTCAGCCCAGCATATAACCAATACTGAGGCAACTGTCGGGTGTCTCGCGAAATAATTTGCAGCCAGCATAAATCGTAACTTCGGCTAAGTCTGTCTCCAGTACTGGGTCGATTCTCGGGTGTACACCAAGATAGTCGGTACCCCAATGATATATTGTGTGTCGGCCCAACACGCACCCGGTATTACGACGAATCACAGTAGTGCATTGGCATCGTGCGATCGACATACAAAATACAAATATCGTCCCATTGTATGTCCGGTACTGAGCCAATTTTTCGGCTTATGCAGAGCTCATTTGCATTCGAGTCTTACAACAAAAGTCAGCCCAGCATATAACCAATACTGAGGCAACTGTCGGGTGTCTCACGAAATAATTTGCAGCCAGCATAAATCATAACTTTGGCTAAGTCTGTCTCCAGTACTGGGTCGATTCTCGGGTGTATACCAAGATAGTCGGTACCCCAATGATATATTGTATGTCGGCCCAACACGCGCCCGGTATTACGATGACTCACAGTAGTGCATTGGGATCGTGCGATCGACATACGAAATACAAATATCGTCCCATTGTATGCCCGGTACTGAGCTAACTGTTTGGCTGATGCAGAACTAATTTGCACTCGAGTCTTACAACAAAAGTCAGCCCAGCACATAACCAATACTGAGACAACTGTCGGGTGTCTCACGAAATAACTCGCAGCCAGCATAAATCATAACTCGGCTAAGTTTGTCTCCAGTACTGGGTCGATTCTCGGGTGTATACCAAGATAGTCGGTACCCCAATGATATACTGTATGTCGGCCCGACACGCACCCGGTATTACGACAACACACAGTAGTGCATTGGCATCGTGCGATCGACATACGAAATAAAAATATCGCCCCATTGTATGCCCGGTACTGAGCCAACTATTGGACTTATGCAGAACTAATTTGCACTCGAGTCTTACAACAAAAGTCAGCCCAGCATATAACCAATACTGAGACAACTGTCGGGTGTCTCACGAAATAATTTGCAGCCAGCATAAATCATAACTCGGCTAAGTCTGTCTCCAGTACTGGGTCAATTCTCGGGTGTATACCAAGATAGTCGGTACCCCAATGATATATTGTGTGTCGGCCCAACACGCACCCGGTATTACGACGAATCACAGTAGTGCATTGGCATCGTGCGATCGACATACAAAATACAAATATCGTCCCATTGTATGCCCGGTACTGAGCCAACTATCGGGCTTATGCAGAACTAATTTGCACTCGAGTCTTACAACAAAAGTCAGCCCAGCATATAACCAATACTGAGACAACTGTCAGGTGTCTCACGAAATAATTCGCAGCCAGCATAAATCATAACTCGGCTAAGTCTGTCTCCAGTACTGGGTCGATTCTCGGGTGTATACCAAGATAGTCGGTACCCCAATGATATACTGTATGTCGGCCCAACACGCACCCGGTATTACGACGAATCACAGTAGTGCATTGGCATCGTGCGATCGACATACGAAATACAAATATCGTCCCATTATATGCCCGGTACTGAGCCAACTATTGGGTTTATGCAGAACTCATTTGCACTCGAGTCTCACAACAAAAGTCAGCCCAGCATATAACCAATACTGAGGCAACTGTCGGGTGTCTCACGAAATAATTTGCAGCCAGTACAAACCACAATATTGACCCAGTGTATCTCCTGTACTGAACCAACTGTCGGCTGAGTCCCATATATGTTTACTTGTCAGTACTAGTCATCAGCATTTGCCCAGTACTGGGCAAAGCATTTATCTGTACTGAGCCAGTACTACCAAACGAAATTTGGCAGTCGGGTTTGTGCCAATTTTGTGCCATATGGGTAGATCCGGCAATGCTCCGGCGTTCGTACATGGGAAGGAGTGTTAACGATCGCATCTTCGTGTTACGTGACATGTCGAAGGAACGCGAACGTCAGGTTGGTATGACAACGCGATTATGAGGTGTCGATGCCGGAGGAAGGTACGCGTGTGTGATTCTTCTTCGATATATCGGTTATGGAAGAAGGCGGTAGGGACTATACGTTTTTATAGCGAGCGACGTCGATGGAGATCATGGTGGTGGGGTTAAAGAAGCTATGCCGCGGCTGCACGCACGTCTGTGCGGGGTGAAGGGTAGGGGGGGGGGGGGCTAATGCCACACCATACACTAAGCCTATACACGACTTTGTCGTCGTTCCTCTTCGTCTCTGCCTTCCTCTTCGCCATAGTCGTCGTCGTCGTCGTCGTCGTCGTCATCGTCGTCGTCGTCGTCGTCGTCGTCGTCACCGTCGTCGTCGACGTCGTCGTCGTCGTGTTCTCATAGCGTGTGTGCCTTGCCGAGAGCATTTCACTCACCAACTAGCTCTCGCTCGCTCGCTCATTCTCGCAAAGAAGGGGTTTGTCGACGCGAAAGCGGGGCTTTCGACTTGGTCCTCTTACCGACCCGAGCCCACAACAGTTGCGGGCGTCGTCGCGAGAGTTCCAAGCCTCTCTCGTTCACGAGTTCTCAAAGTCCTTGTGCCCTTTTATCGCGAACTATATTCGAGAAAAAAGAAGAAATACAATAGAAAAACTCGTTCCTCGTTTTAAAGAATAATTCTGAATCACGACGGGTGAAGAAAGACACGTCGAATCATTCGCCCTTTTTTCCGACGGTACAGCAGTAGCTCGATCACCCCTGACGATTTCAAATCGTCATCGTTATCGTTTATTCACGATTTCGACATTGCTTGTCTCACGTCATTCCGCGCGGCTATTGGGTTTAGGCTCGATCTCAATAATCGAAACGGTTGTACGACAGTGCGATCAACGCGAGTTCTCTCGGTGAATTTTTGTTCACGTCCGCATGCGGCTGTTATCTCGTGAAGCTCGTTTCGCGATGTTTGGGAACTTGGATTTTATCATCTTCGTCGTGCTGCTCGCGTTCCTTGCCGATCGAAAGAATCAGGCAATTGCACGTGGCGAGGACGTACTATTGCTTCAACAGAGACGCGGATTTTCGGGAAGTCCACGTCCCTACGGCATGGAGAGACCCACGAGGGTCGTAGAGTTCAACAGAACGGACGTTATTCATCCGGAATATCAGATACCGGCTACTCTGCAATCGGGAAACGTATCGAAGTGAGTAAATCTCTACGGTTTTGCGCTTTCGTTCAACGGAACGACCGAGTCAATCATTCTCTTCTCTTCATCTCTCGCTTTGTTTATGTTTCGCGAATGTACAAACTTTTGCCAAAACGGTGGATAATACAGGCACGATTCTTCGACGTGCCGCGATGCTCAGTTTTGAGCGTATTGCTCCTTCTTCTTCTCCTTTTTGCCGTCGCACGAAAAGCTGGATTTAGCCACGGGGGTCGCGCTAACACGACCCCAGACGACGCGTCGCCCGGCATTGTGTCCCGACGCTAATTTTACAATAGCTCACAGTTCACTATCGCCCAGTGAGCATGCGGACGAAGAAGAAGAAGAAGAAGAGCATTCACCGGCAATACATACGGAAAGAGACTGACAAGCATGTGTGTTTGCGTGCTTCAACCAAAGTCTCGAAGACGTTCGTACAAGCCGGAAAATCTCTCGGGGACAGAAATATATCTAATATAATTCCATAATTATTGTTGAAGGCAGATGCTACGAATTTGGGTGGTTCAAGCAACGAATTTTGGCTGATTGGCGATCGAGACGCTTGTATCTTGTCGCGAATTAAAAAAAAAAAAAAAAATCAAATACCCGAGGGCTCATCGATTTGATTTTTCCCGCATACACGAAAGAATGAGTTTCGTCGAAACTCAGAAATGCCTTGTCGATTTTAACATTTTTCAGATCGTGGCAGATTCGAAAAATCTGAAACAGCATTATTCGTCAGGTATATCAGATTTTTTTAGAATAAAAAAAAAATATATATGGCAAAGCCGAGGAACTGTCATGACAAATTTTCCGGACGTTGGCACATATAATTTTTGTCGGTGAGGCAGCTGTAAATTTTTTTTCACAGTTCTTGGGTTCGAGGGTTAATTTTTTTTAACTAAAAATATCGACGATACTCCATGAACAGAGGCATTGGTGAATTTTTTTCAATCGTGTTTCATGGTTTAAAACAAAGAAATCCAAAATCAATGGGGCAGTATACCGAGTAGGTATCATTGCCCGAGTCTCTTCAGGTTTGACGGAGCTCATTTCTTTTGTGTTGAGGACCAAGCAGCTCCATCGGCACTCGAGCCCGTTAGGTTATACCCGAAAATAGATATTTGAGAATATTTTTTATCATCGCGGTGATAGTAATTTTTATTTTTTTCACATTATACTGCACCTTTCGTGACACATTCTGTCTTGCGACAATGTATATTGCCGCTTTCGTAGAAATCATTGACGACCGAGAAATTTTTGTAAAAAAAAAAAAAATAGACAATCCACTAGCGACAGCTTTTGTAATCGCAGTTTCCATTGAAAACCGACTTTTTTAAAATCATTTTCGTTGCTCATTCCCGCTGTGTTGCAATGATATAATACATATTTTTACGTTCCGATAATCTTATTAAAATATTTTGACAAAATTTTGAGCTGCAGCATTTTCAAACATACATGAAATTTACAAAGATAGGAAAAATATGATTCTTCAAGTACATTGAAAAATTGTAATTTGCATTTTTCATCACGTAATTGCTGCCAATGACGATTTTTTATAAAAAAAAATTGAAGATCCTATTACCTTGAATTTTGAAAAATTCGTCGTTTAATCGAATACGAGTATAGATTTACAGCGATGAATTTTTAAAGACGTTTTCAATAAACTAAATGAGCCGTGACTCGTCGGCATCAAATTGTGGTACGGCGAATTTAATAACTGAAAAAGGTAGAAAAAAATGTCTTATGGATTATTAGCACGAAAGGGATTTTTTTGCATATAAATTTACCGTTATATATCCATTATATTCGATACAATGATGACGTTCTTTCATCCAGACTCATTCTCATTTACAAAAATTTTCTTTGGAAAATGTTTTGGGAACAATTTTTTTAAATTTTAGTCCTCGATTAACGCGACTGTGCCACTGAAGCTCCTAATCCATAATTATAATTTTTTTTTTTAAACGTCCTAAATCATCTTGGAAAAAACTATAAGTTCGAAGCACTTTTAACGAAAAAAAAAAAAAAAAAGATTTGAGTGACCCCAAGGATCTCAGTGTCAGATAAACTCTGAATCGGTTGTTTATTAATTTAAAATGGTTAGTTTTCAACAATAGGAGACAATACGAACAACGATGGACTCAACGTGCGATTGGCTGTCAAAGACAAAGTTACCCCAATGTAAAGATGGTTTTCGTAGTTTCATGAATGTGGAGATAGCTTTCGTCATTTTGACTTCCTCATAAAGAAAGCTTTGTAATGAAGAAGCAGTGTGTAAGTTCTCAATTTGTACACTTGTTTTCTAAATTCAATTTGTTCTTGCGAAGTTTCATATCCTGTCTCCTAGCGTAGTTATGTACATTTTTTTGGCTTGATAATTTCAAATTGCGACAGTTAGCCCAATGACAGATATTTTTCGAAAATTTCAAAATTTTATGACGTCTGAACCCCTCAAGCGATTCTTGCGAAATACAAAATCAAACATCCTTGTTCCATCGTGTATTTATATATAAAATTTTTGGCTAAATAATCTCGAATTTACTAACGTTAGAGCGATCATCGATATTTTTCAAAAATTTCAAAATTTCATGAAACCCGAACCCCCGAAGCGATTTTTGCGAAATTTAATATGCAATAGCCTTATCCCATGGCATATTTATGAATAAAGTTTTGGTTCAATAAGCTCAAATTTACAAAAGTTAGAGCAGTAACAGACATTTTTCAAAGATTTCAAAATTTCATGAAATCTTAATCACTTCAACGATTTTTACCAAATTCAATGTTAAACATGCTTGTCCCCCCTAGCCTAATTATATAAGAAAAAATATAGCCGAATATCCTCAAATTTACCAAAGTTCGAGTGATCACAGGTATTTTTGAAACAATTCAAAATCATCTAAAATACGAAACCCGATATAAATTCGTTTAAAATTTGTTAAATGTGTGTGAAGTTTCAGCGCGTTAGCTCAAGCAGTACAATAAGAGATATTTTGAAATTTCAATTTTCGACGGTCTGTCCGCACAGACATACATACACGCACACTTAAATATAAACATTTTTTTCCCTAAATATGCTTTTTCGATGTTTTTACACATTTTGAACACACTGGCATAAAAAAAAATCGACATTTTTTTTCACGAAAACAAAGCTTCTTCCATGAGGAATCAAAATTATGAATTAATTCATATTCCATTCCAATTGGAATGGAAATTTAAAATAATTTTTTTTTTTTTACACAATTAACTAATTAAAAATCCCAATTTCCGTCACAAATTGCCATTATTGTTATAATAATTATTATAATTGTTATTAAATTGTGAACAACTTTTTTCAAGAGACGTCTGGATGCGCGAGTGACGTCTCTCACGGAACGCTTAAATTCGCGAGAAGCATTTTGGCTAGTTGCCGCAAAAAAATCGAGCATTGGATCTTCATAGCGCGGAATCTTCATCGCGTGCCTCGATCTCTCTCTCTTTGTCTTTTCTCTTCTCATTAACATGCAATTTGGGTATTTCCTTTTATCCGGATTGTGGGTCCGAGGAAACGCGGAGATCTCTCTCGGTGTCTCGGCGATATCTCAACGAAGAGCTTTATTGCCTCTCTCAGCGTCACGTACGCCAAAAGCACAGCTTTATCATATACACCGAGTGAAAGGCGAGAAATCCTTTCCCCTCTTTCGCCCCTGAAATCCTGAAACTTTGTCTCGACGTCTTGATCGTCGTCTCTCGAGTCAAGACACACAGAGAGGCTTCTGTAACGAAAAGCTCATATAGATTTATGATGTATGCGTCTTTGATGGTCACTTTCTCATTAATAATCCCACGACGCACGGTCAAGTACAAGGGTAGCCTTACAGAACGGCTTATTTTGTTGCCACATAAACTTGCATATACTATTTATATGCGCATGCAAATCGACGACACATTCCGGGGGCCACGCATAGAGATGGGAAAAATTATAATTTACATTTTTTTTAAATTCATGCACTTTTACAGAGTTTTGGTTTTTAGAATTTTTTAATACATCTTAAAACCACTCTATCGGTGATCAAGTTTGATTTATCACCAAAACCAACTGATTATGTTTTGAACACCTGACTCAAAGGAAAAAGGGATGTTGTGCGTTTCATGTTGATGAGAAGACATCGAATAGTTTGCGCCGTTCCTCAGATCGTAATTAAGCCCGTACTGAAGTCATAAAAAATTTAAGATGTCACCCTATCGGGGATTCACGCGTTTCTCGGTCGAAGCTCTCATTCATATTTTCAATAGTTTTTTATTAAAAAAAATTATCTTCGATATTTTTATGTCAGAGTGTTTAAAATGTTCGAAATAGTCAAAAAATCAAATTTTCTCATCATCGTAAAATCATATGTATGCGCTGGTCTTGCAAAATTGAAACAGTCATATCTTGAGAACGCCTTGAGCGATCATACCCAAATAATGCACACAAGTAGGGCATTAAGCTCATACAGTTTGTTACAATTTTTGTCAAAAAGGCTTGAATCTTTCAGATTTTATAGAAATTTGAATTTAAAAAAAAATGTCTGTATACCCGCGCTAACTTTCGTAAATTTTCTGCTATTAAGTCGAAATTTCTCACGTAAATACCAGACCAGTGCTGGATATAAAAGCGTTTGGTATTGAATTTGGCGACAATCGATAAAGGGTTCAGATTTTATGAAATTTTGAACTTCTTCAAAGTTTGATTTTTTATGGGAAATGTTAACTTTATTTTATGTTTTATATTGACGCGCTAATTTTCGTAAACTTAGGACGATCGAGCCAGCACTTTCCACATAAGTAAGCTAGGGGGACAACGATTTTTAGTACTGCGTTTAAAAATTTGGCATTTTATTAAATTTTTAGTTTCTTGATATTTTTAATGGTTCGTACATTTGCTAATATCGAGCGGGCACTTTCGACAAAATGTGCTAGGGAACACTAATATAATGACTGGCAAAACATTATTTATGCCACAACATCTTGGGATCGATTGCCGATTTAAGTCATTATGGTTATTTATTCAACGGCATTATGGTTTCGCCAAATAGTGACGGATACATTTCCTGCAGTTTTTGCAGTTTAAAATCGGAAATTATTTTGAAGTAACGTTGATAATTTTTTAATTAATTAAATAGAATTGGGAAAAAGCGTGCAAATGAGAAACTTGCACTTGCTTCCTCATTATTTCTGCGCGACCACAAAACTTCCTCTATGAGAAAGCGATGATTGAAAATCCGACTTCTTCGTAAAGAGAGAGAGAGATAGAGAGAGGCAGATTTGTGGTCGAGACAAAATAATGAGAAAGCAATGTTCTAATTTTCACGTTTTTTTCGATAATTTTTCATTTATATTCTCTATAGGTTTTTCATTACAGCCAGTGTTACCAAGCATACGGGACATTCATGATGACAAAAATGTAAATCCTATCCGATTGTGCAACAGTTCTTGTTGACTGGCAATTTTTCCCCCAAACATTTCTCGACCATTCTCATCTTTACAGGACGGTTGAAATCCTTAAACTATTCTGAATGTTTTACCGCTCTCCACATTGGGACCATTACATCGGGAAATATTATATTTGATTTAATGAAAGAGCGGCCAAACTAATTCTCCCACAAGCCTCCATGTAAAATCTCCTGATTTAGCACATAACATATTTGGTGCAATTAACCGATGACCTTAGCTAAAATTTCGTAGACATGTCCATTTATCCTGTGTGGCATAAAAATCAGTCACTTATCAATTCATCTTACCCATTATAGCAGCACCTCAACTACTGTCTTACTTCTATTTTTTTTTTTTTTTATAATCTTTTGGAAGAACGAAAAATATTCTCCTTGCACCCGCGATGCAGCAAGTTTAAACATGGGAATTCTTAATGTTGAAAAATTAGTGGAATCGTAGAGTCAATGATTCTACAAATCATCTCGCGAGTTTTCGATGCCATGAGAACTCGCACAGTTGGGCCACGTGACAGAGCACGTTTCCCATTACTCGTGAAATACTGCGACGCCTGAAAGTTTCGCCGGATCAGCTGGTGGATAGCAAAGCTACTGGAGGAAGCAGCTCCAAGCCCAAGAGCATACACGCAAGCTAAGAGAGCTTCTCGTCTGGTAGCCTCGATGTCTCTTTATTTCTTTGGGTACACGTTAAAAAATGAACTGGGCCACATATTTTCGTTCCCCCGGTGGCCTCGGTTCTCTTTCTTGGTGAAAAAAAAACCTACAAAACATCCGACTGTTTTACCGTTCCCGCATTCATGCTCGATTTCAAAAAGACCAACACACGCACTCACGCACACACACACACACACACACACACACACACACACACACACACACACACACGCACACAAAATAAAAGCAAATCAAAGTAATAAAAAACGTTGATATATTATCTTAATGCCAATCTCTTGTCGCACAAGGGAAACTGATGAACCTTTTTTTGTTTACAACAATATCAACATGTCTGATGAATTTTCTGGCATATATCACTAGGAAAAAATACACGTCAGCAGGGTCATTCGATATTCTTACCTGAACAGTCACAGGGTTTTTCAAATGAAAATCCTTTACGCGCAAATGGATATTAACCGAACCTCGGTGGCATGGAAAAATAATTTAAAGACGTTATGAAGGAAATTTGTTGGTTAATTTGAGGAGAGCAGGGGGGTGTGAAGAACGCGAGTTCACCGATGGATTTGAACAGCCGACGCTGATAAAATTTCTCATGTGTTTTTCCTGTGATCTTGGTTGTTCAGATGGATTTCAACTTCGTAAAACCCATGCCCATCACCTTGGGAATTGTAGATGTGCGGCAAAAGTATAGGCTGGCTTCTGCGTGGTCCTCATTGCCCGGAGGGTTACCAGTTACCGGTCATTCTTTAGCTTGCGTATGAATAACCATCAGGGAGGTAACGTTAAGATGCAGTACTCTGGTGTTTGCGCTAAAGTATACTTGCATTAAGGTAAACATCCCAATTACTGGACTTGAACCAGTAACTCGACACCCCATGCTGAAATATAACTATATCCTACAGTTTAACATGGGATGTCCAGCCACTGGTTCAGGTTCATCTATTGGGACGTTTACCTTACCACCACGGTACTTATTAAACTGCATCAGCAGGCAATTCCTGAATTAACCCTGTGTCCTCGGTAAATGCGATGTAACGGGGGTCAATGTGGACTGAGGAGCGCACGGAGACTGATTGGGAGTAACACGTGAAAGTGTGTAGAAAGCGAAAGACGGCATACATTTGAAAAACCATAGACTAGTTAATTAGATTGAGGCATTTCCAATGTATGTGTTCTTAATGGCTTGTATGTCTATCTTATTATCTTATCCCAAGATCTTCCATCTGGCACCAACTGTCTTAACATCATTGTATCGCTTTCAGTAGGTGTCTGTCCATGTCCCTAATATTAATACATGCAGACCCAAGCACGAACACTCGAGAGTTCTCAGATAATCATAAGCTGATTCCATGCATTAGTCAGAATCAGTTAGTCAATCGGCAAGTGCCTTTCAGAGAGTCTCTAATGACTCTATAGGCTCAAGCACGAACCCTGTGGGTTCTTATAGTATCTTACAATGATTCGATATGCGCCAGTCAGAGTGCACAGCCAGGTGATCATAGTCCGAGCGATACAAACCGGACATCAGATGTGCTATCGTAAAAATAGAAGATAATAGAAAAAGGGCCAGCATGGTTTCAGCGGAGAATCAAATCTAGCTCTACTGACCTGACCCTCGTCAGCACTGATTCTAAATAATTAAGGCACCTATAAAATAAAAACTAGAAAGACTACAGAAGTGGGGATATAATCATAGGGCTGAACTGCTTTATGACTGCATTCCCAAACAAAATTTGTGACATTTAACTGTCGTAAAATCTACCAATATGTAGGAAAAAAATGTATTGCTAAAGCTATACTTCAGAATCAGCTGCTGCCACCGTTTTTCTACCTCTGGCTGTACTGTATATAAATTATGAATATCCTCCGTTAAACCATTATACTTTACTGGCGAATTCACCCAACTTCATTAAACAGCCAATCTGAAAATTATATCGCCAATTGCAGAAATCTTGTTACTCGCTGAGCAAGTCCCCCGCTTGTCTAGAGGTTTAAATTTTCATTCAATCCAGTATCTTGCGAATAGCCTTTGATATAGCGCTGAAGAAAATTCATCAAACTCATAATAAGCATTGTAATAAGCAAACGTATCCAAAGCTATTCATTCCCGATGAAAAGTTCTTGGTATTTTGTTGATTTTTGTTTTCATCTACAAATATGTGGTCATTGACTCTCGTCTCTATGTGAATGGTAATATCATACTGGATGCAGCTGAAATAATTACAGATTCTATTATTTGAGCCCGCGCGATGGACCACCTCTGACACTGCTCGTCACACCATGCACGGGACCAATATCATGGACCGTTAGCTCCGTTGGACCACCGGACGAGGATCATCATCAGAGCAACGGGGCGAGATGTAAGCATGAATAAACGACGATATGAGCTTCACAAAATTCGTCATATTACTGATTTGAAAACGAAAAAAAAATGTTCAGAAAAAAGACCGGTGGAGATGACAGAGTGTTAAGATAGCAGGAAGCTTCGTAACTAAACACATTGAGAGTATGGAATTGAGTGCAAGATAGATATGTAATATATCAGCGTAGGGAAATTCAATGGGGGAGGTGTAATCGAGCGATGAATACAAAGTGGTCGCGTAAGTGAACGATCGACGAGAGAGAGAGAGAGAGAGAGAGCAATGCGATGGAAAGAGACCGAGAGAACGAGAGATATTGAAAATGTTCGATCGTTACATTAAATTTCACTTAAATCACGGTCAATGAGGACGGCCTCACGGCAACCGCGGGCCGTTATCTCAAGTGTGAGAGGGAGTGGAGAAGAGCAAGAACGTCGGGGACAGACGATGTCGTCAACGGGAACGGTTATGCGAATGGACATACAAATGAGGGAGGGTGCGTGGGACGCATATATTCAATAAATATATACATATTTATTAACTGCCAAGAATCAAATGGCCCTAATCCCTATACAATACAGCATTGAATTCGTTTCGTTCACGCCCTTTTTGCTCTTCAGCTGTAGATATATGTATATACGAGCCGGGGAAGGAACGGGAAGAAGAAGGCTCGTACTATCGCCGATTAACCAGAAGATCGTTTGGCTCTAAATGCTCGCGACTCCTTCGACGGGAGATAAACGTTCGACGATCTGTTTCTCCTCTCTTCTTGCCCATATCGATTCTGAAGCACTTCTTCTTCATCTTCGTCTTCCCAATATATGCTATGCACACGATCGCAAAGGAGGCAAATTATATCGAAAACCGTGCGTCCGGCACGCACGAGCTTCCACGAAATGAAAATTGTTTGCTTAAACACCCGTACCACTCCTATAATTCGCAAACTGATCACTAGAATTATTGTATAAAAACTTACTGCCCCGCGTGATTATTCCCTCTCTCTCTCTCTCTCTCTCTCTCTCTCACTCTCTCTCTGTCTGTCTCGTTCTACACAGATACACGTAAACGTGCGCGCCCGCGCATAAATAGATGTTTTAATATTGTGTTCCTGAGAACGAGAGCTTAAAATTCTACTACGTTGAAAAGTCGAACGAATATAACGTAGCATAGAGAGTGTTGTCTAAATCATTTTGTACTTTTCCAGTTAAAAGTGTCAAAAATTGATAAATAAGTTACTAGAACTCTCATTAAGGGAAAATTTAAGTGATTCTTCTAAAACATGTAGCACCGGCAAAATTCTAGTTTTATATTATATCCAATTTTAAAGTAGTTTTCAAGCCCTTATAATAAATAACAAAACCGGTACTCAGTGAACGTAATATTCGTAGCAAATTTTTTCAATCTCTATCGCCTACAAAAAGTTTTGCCTGATTGTTTGTGCACCAAAAACCAACCAAAATTTTTTATTGATTTACTCCTGTAGTATAGTTACAACCTGTAGGGTTGGATATGTATAAGCTGAACTTTGATAAATTTGGAGCTTCAGAAAATTCTTGCAATGGATCTTCTATGATACTGTTTACGGTGGCAGACTGGATCCATGCAATAGCTCATTTCTACAGATTCCAACTGTACATAGAAAAATTTACACATCAGCAGTTGGACACGCATGACAGCACTTTGGTGCTGCAATTCGTCACGGGGTAACTCTTACATGATGTAACTGAACACGTTCTGAATCGCCACACCGTAACTCAACAAAAAATATCCGTTTCATAATCACGTTTTGGCGCAATAAAAGACATTCCACCTGCACAAGTTCAAACTGCACACGTTCAAACTGAACGCGTTCTAACTGCAAGCGTTCAACTGCATACCCAAACTGCACACGTTCCAAGTGCATACGTTCCAACGGCACACATTCCATATGGACACGTTCCAACTGCACACGTTCCAATTTGACATACGCATCATTATACTTCTCGATCAATGTATATCGAACAGAAATTTTAATCCAAAATAAACATAAATAATCTTTCCCATTTAGCGTATATTCAACTGCCTATAATCTTTTATGTTAGGGGGAACTCACAACGAAATTAGGGTATTTACGGCATCCTTTAGAAATTTCGATTGCCCAGTGTTTTTCCGTAAAAGCAGGATAGAATTAACTTATATCACACACGACAAATTTTCCGCTTCAACTCGACGCTACTTACTAAGAATCCTTATATATATTTATGACTGCGTCATCACGAGAATTATTTTTTTCTTAATCGAATGAATGTGGGGATAAATGAAATAGCTCAGACTACGTGGCCCGTTAAGACTCTTATTCCTGGCTCGCCGCTGTTCACCTACGAGGGCGAGGATGCCCAAAACTTCACGATACCGAGAGTACGAGCCGGACTGTACAGACTGGAGATCAAATCTCTCGTCAAAAACGGAGAACCAACGGAGATGAATTCTTCACCCAATACCGTACTATTGTACGCTACGTCAAGTGATCTCGATCATCTACCCGCGAGATCCTCAAACTTAGTGGAGGGTAAGCAGCGTCATCACAGCCTGAGATTTCAACAGCGAAGAAGTCGACGCCGATTGACCGTTTCCTGGAGCAAAAGGTACGTTTTTTTTGTGGTTTCTTTGAACCGTCAATTAAGATCGGTTGTATTCTTAGTTCAGTTCAGTTTATTGAACAGTGAGTCTGCAGATGCAATTTAATTCATCCTGAAATTCTTATTAAATGCAAAATGGGAGCAAGTTGCGAGTTTTGGGGAATATTTTGCAAAAAAAAGTTCTATGTTATAATTGTATTCTTCCGAGGATGTTGACCGATCAGTTTCATAAATACTGTCAGCAAACAGATCGACAGTAGTGGACATGCGGTCAGTACGCGGCTTCGGCGATCTCCCAAGTCAGTACTGGGATGGGCGAACGCTTAGCCGCGTGCACTGTCTTCTGCGCTGACTATCGAGCAGGAGGCAATTTTCTGAGTCTCTGATGATAATACAACTAACCAAAACTCATTCAAATGTAGGTGCCAGAATCGGCCAGTTTCCGCACTTTCCGTGTGTGTCCTTGTAAAAATTCGATACAATAGTGCATTAGGGTAGAGTAGCTGGATACAGCACTGGGGGGGGGGCTCAGTGAATTGAATGGCAATCGGAACAAAAGGAAAGGGACGCGAGAACCTGAAAAAATTCACGGTGGGAACACTAATAAAATAAAATTTTTAATACTGCCTATAAGAAAGAGTGAATCGAATCTTGTCCATTCCTTCCTCATATTCTGTTCTATTCACAAAATCCTCAGTATGACTTAAGGTTTTTGTCAATTTTTTCATGATAAATTAGTCAGGTAGATCCTCATCTTTCGAGCTACTGTCTAGCTGTGACATCGGGAACTTCGCCTCATCCGAGAACTCTGTGTGCCGCGAAAAATATTCTAAAAAGTCATCCGCGTACGAGCACGAAAGGCGCGTCCAAGGAGCATCAGCATCGCGGCGTCCCGGAGGGTCTTCATTGCGTTCATCAGACGAGGCTCACGTTGCACGGTCTCAGATACAATGCAACGTACAATTTCACACTTTATGTGGTACGGATAATCGTAAAAACGGGAATACCGATGAATCGCATGAATTCTGAGATAATCGAAATTTGATGAGACTATCAGGGAAAAAAAACAAAAAAAAAAACAGCAAAAAGTAGGGTGAGCTTACCCGCCAGACGGTTGTCTAACAGTGAATGACTAGGCCGAAGAAAAGTAACAATTAATTGAATCTAATCACTAGCGGGGCACATATTTACAGCTCTACCAAAAATTTAATTACCCAGTACCAGAACTTTACCAGAATTTACGCTCCTTAAACACACCTATCTACCGGATAACAACCCTTTGCAAATAAATTATGAGGTTTCGTGCACATTTGAAAAAAAATCCTACATAATTATTCTTAAATTAATATAGTTAGATCTTTTGTTTAATATCTGGTGGTTTTTTTTTTATATTATCCGATTTTTATGCAATCAACATGTCTTAAGGAGGTTCTTAACCCAGAGAAAAACGGTAAGAATGATTCTAAAATTTGAGGGGAGGTTTGTGCTATTACTATAGGAATACATCCGTAATTATTTCAGATTTTTTGACCACGTAGTTGAGGAGAAAAAAAAACATTACATATGCCGCTTATACGTGGGCTCTTATGGGAGAAGTATTCGAAGCTATGATTGGAGATTATTTGAGGAGTGAAAAACGGTAAAATTTCCCCGAAGAACCGCTAAAACGACAGGTTAGACCTTTATATATATAATTTGCCCATAAAGAAAGTTTTTCACCGTGCCGATTGTGAAATATACTTGTAAACAGAATTGAGCATGAATAATGGCAAATTAATAAAATGACAACGTATTTGGTGAAACAAATACCGAACGCAACCTGCCCCGCACGTCGCCCGCGCCGCGCTATAATAACGTTCCCCTTGCCGCACCCAATTGATGTTAAGAACCTCCTTAAAGAAATCTTATAGAATGAAAATCTGAACCATGAACCCTCAAATTTTTTTCGGCTACTTTATTTTTAAGCTTACGTTCGATACGTGCCTCGATAGTCATTCACTGATGATTCTGACATGCCAAAAGTATTCTTCGTTTCAGTTTACTTTAAGGATGTATGTTAGTTAGGCAAGGAGGGGGAAAGCGCGGCGCTGTGGCGACGTGAGAGGCAAGCTGCGCAGGAGAACTGCGCGCGCGACATAAATGCTTTCTTTTCATAACGCGAAGTTTAACTCATAATATTTCGGAAAGTATGTGGGCACTTAACAATTTTTTTTCTTTCACGTGTCTCAAAAACTACAGGGTTACGTTAGAACATTTTTGTAACTCAAAAAGTAGTCTGGAAATACTTGATTTTCTAGAATAAATGCTATTTTCCATGGGCTGCTGTATGAATCCCATGTTAAATGTCTCATTTTGAGCTCGTATATCTCAGAATTCACATGGGCGAAAATTTGGCAAAAAATCCTTAAAAATGCCATATATCGTCTTTTCTAACATCCAAAATTTTCAATTAGAAAACTAGTAATCGACTTAGCTAACATACATCCTTAAAAAAAAAATGTCCTCAATTTCAATGCTTGTCCACATAAAAATTCTTCGACTTTTCAAGTGAAAATTAAATTCTGTCATTCATCGGTTTGTTCCCTTTATTGATTTCACGTTGTCGCAATGATGATTGGATAAAGGGGTATTTTTTATTTGTCGCACATTCATTTCCGTCAGGTCAGCACCAGGAACAATGTTTCGGTGAGAGTTGCAACGGAGGTTATGAAATTTCGAAGAACACCAGCGGAAACATTGCGAACGGGACGATATGTGACTGCAAACCTTCGTAAGACCGACGGTTTTGTCAATTTTCGTTATCGACCTCAAGAAAATGCGACCACGGAATTTCATGTGTTACCTTGCGGCGGAGGAATCGTAAGAGCAAAGCTAAGAGGACCTGGAATCGTAAGGGTATGCACAAGTTTTATACTTTCTTTTGTTTTTAATTCATTGCGAAAAACGTTTTAGTTTTCAATGAGCTCTCCACTCGAAATAGAGGAATAATTACTTAGGCATAATAAAGATCTTTAAGAATAAACAAAACAAAGTTCGTCCGATTTTCTACAAGCCATGGCATTTTTGTTTTGTGCTAAAAATTTTAGTCATAATTTTCTCCTGTTAGGTAGGAAAAACTTGTGTAAATTTGCTTACGGGTCAGAATTTAGATTGTGCTATTTTTTTTCAGTTAATACACACATTAATATGCACTGACTACGGTCTATTCCTATGTAACTACTCTAACTCTACAGTAACTACAGAAATAAATCTCAATTTTCCTGAACAGAAAAAATGTTTCATTCGAATGATACTTGACTGACGCGTGAAAGCTCGAAAAGTTAACTGAGAATGAGCAAGAAGCATTTAAACTGAAGAAACAAAAAACGCATAAAAAATACTAAGGCATTACTCGTTCATGGTTATACCTCCCCGGGTGTGAAAAGTTACGACACAACACCCCGAGTTCGGTATATATATATCTCCTTGCGAAAGAAGCGATTGCCGCGCATACGGATGCAGCTTTTGCCTCTCCCGTTACGAGATCAACCGGCGCGTGGCTGATGGCCACGCGTTTGCTGTCTCGAGAACAGATGGAAAACATCAAATTTTAAGTTCTCGATGAATCACAAGAGAGTTCAAAAACAAAACAACGTTCCGCATACCGAAACTGAATTAGTATCTTCACTTCCGGGATAAGTCGACACATTGACCATCAGGCCAAGGCGAAGTTCGAAGCCTCTCTTTTTATATAAACAACGGCTCATTTCCGTAAATAATATCAGCCGAAAAGAATTTGTCGAAAGAATCATTGAAAGAGAAATGAAAAAGAAAAAAAAAAACAGAGCTACTCAAGTCCAAAAAAATTTTTATAGTTGTGACATACCTCGGAAAACAATAAAACCGCGTCCCGGTGTTTTTTCATTCGCGACAGTAAGGTCATTTCGAGGTCAAATATGAATTAAAGCTAAACGTATTCACAGCTCATGAGTCATAATAAATAGGTCATAAATAGTTGGGGAGACAAAACGAAGTGGACCAACCAGAATTTATGATGACAATATAATGGGACACGTGATATTCCTGAAAATGGGATTTCAGGTACTGGCATTCGATAGAAACGCTTAACAATTAATCAGGTCCGTAAACTTTTTCCTTGCTTATGCTCGCTCATGGCCGTCGTATCTCAATGTCGTTGTAAATAAACAAAATACATTGCAGCGTCTTAAGGAGGTTCTTAGCATAGATGTATTGGGTGCGGCAAGGGGAACGTATACAGTGCGATGCGGGTGACGTGCGGGGCACGTTGCGTTCGGCATTTGTTTCACCAACACCAAATACGTTTTCATTTTGTTAATTTGCCATTACTCACGCTCAATTCTGTTTACAAGTATATTTCACAATCGGCACGGTGAAAAACTTTCTTTATCGGCAAATTATATCTATGAAGGTCTAATCTATCGTTTAAGCGGTTCGTCGGGGAAATATTACCGTTTTTTCACTCCTCAAATAATCTCCAATCATAGCTTCGAATACTTCTCCCATAAGAGCCCATGTATAAGCGGCATATTTCATATTTTTTTCTTCTCAACTACGTGGTTAAAAAATCTGAAATAATTACGGTGTATTCCTGGTACCAGCAGAAACCTCGCCTCAAATTTTAGAATCATTGTTACCGTTTTTCTCTGGCTTAAGAACCTCCTTAAAGCCAAGTAATTTCCTACAGAGCGAGCTGGCTGTTTTTGTTGCAAGACCAGTGCAATAATTCGTAAAAATATTATTTGTGTTTATGGATTTGACTCGATAGTTGGCCGCATGTTGTAACAGTAGAATTATTAAGATTGGACATCTTCCTTAAGATCGTGTAAAATGCGATGAGGAACTCCTATCGCGTCAGTATAGTAGAAAGTATTGAAACTTGTAAAACGTTCGGAGGAAGTGCATCAAACTCGCGTATTGCCCGATTTGAAAGCGATTTTCTGAATGTCATTTTGTATTGGGCTCTTAATTTAACAGTTAACACGTCGAAAACTCATAAAAATTGTCTGCAAACTGAAAACTGGGCAAGAAAAGTAAAACCGGCTTGGACCTGATGAAAGTAGCGCCAGTGAATATTTGCGAACTATACCTGCACAACAAAAAATTATCCACGACAACATGTACATTTTTGGTTCAATGCCATTTCTCTAATTTTCCATGTGCAGGAACAAAAAAATACTCATTCGATAAGGTCTAGAGCCTGATTTAGCCAAGGCCTGTCAATTTAGCCTGTCAATTTAGCCAAGGCAGTTGACTCTGTCGTAGAAATATCTGGTGACCTTGCCACGCTTACTTTCATATTTTCATTCACCTCTGGACTGATGTAGTCTACTTGATTAATTTAAAAATTAAATTCATGACTTCTTTTAGGAACACCCGTATAAAAGCAACGATTTTTAAACGTAAGTTTCGTATACCAAAACACAAAAAAAAAGTACCTACCGGAAATTAATGGTAGCCATACAAAAATTTCTCGACAAATTATTCTGGTGGATGATTAACATTTTGACTCGGGTTTGTCCGAAAATTCCAGCTGACTTTCTCGCATGTGTCGAGTGGTAAACGTTTCACTTAGTAATGCACTTTCATATTTCATCAACGAAAAAACCAATATTCAAAGTATGACATATGAAAAGTGCAGCCAGCATAGTTTGAATCACTTTCATGGCAGGACTACCCTTACGTATGTCGTGCAATGCTTTTTATTACGGATAATTTTTTTATAAATGAGATAAATATTTAATTTTAATTTCAATAAGAAAATCAATGATTTTAATCAATATTGAACAGGTTGAAGATCTGGGTATATCCAAACGAATGATTGTCGAACTGCTGCGTACAGTAAAAATTAGAAACGAATGACTAGCCCTACAAGAAAATTCTCAAATATTCCAGAAGAAGGAAGTCGTTGGTCACGCGTCCCTCAAAGCTCCGTCTCTACCGCCTGGAAAACGTTATACATTGAGGGTATCAGCGACGCCTCAAGAATTAGTGAGGGTATCCACGGTCAAGGTACTGGCGACACAGGAGGGTTCCATCGTCTATCCGGAGGTATATTAACAATTATTTTCATTCTGACTCGATAAGTATAAGGTTCTCGGGATAAAAATCCAATACAAAAAATTCACGGTTACAAAATTTACAATATTTTCGCGAAGCCGATTTCACGAAGAGACATCATGATCGAATAATTCCTCGTCAAAAATCATTTCCCATGAAGTTCATTCATTTTAATAGTGACATTAGTATAATGAAAATAGGAATCGATTAAGCTACGGTACTTAAAAGTAAATAATAATAATGCATAGAAAACAATATTGAATATTTCATATTTCACGAGTTACTGAAAAAAATTTTTGAATTTTGCTTACATTAAAATGTAACAATTTAAATGTGAAGTTCACATCCAGCACAAAATAGCAGAATTTTTTTTTTTTTTATTATTATTTAGGAGACAATCCCGTGCGACACGCTGAAAAAAAAACACGTTTCAGAAGTGGCTGATGGTATGTATGCTTTTAGAACTGCTATATTCGAAAGCATAACTACTATCAGCTAAGTTAGAGTTGTTACCTGGTACGATTTTCATTAAGTAAAGATATACGCAAAGGCCTCCTTCTGGTAGAGATTTAATTGGGTAGAGATGTTCGCAGAAGCCTCCTTCTGGGAGAGATTGGGGATAGATGTCAATGGGTAGAGATACTATTGGGTAAAACTTGTAGTAGTTGTTGAAGTAGAGCTATTTTTGGGTAGAGATTTTATTGAACAGAGATGTTATTGGGTAGCGAAATTATTACTATAAAATTATTACTATAATTATATTACTATAAAATTATAATTTGATTGGGTAGAGATATTATTGGGTAAAGATGTTCTTGTGTTGAGATATTATTGAAATTATTAGATAAATATTTTATTGGGTAGAGATGTTATTGGATGCAGATTTTATTAAGTAGAAGTGTTGTTGGGTAGTGATATGTTATTGGGTAAAGATGATATTGGGTAAAGATGTTATTGGGTAGAGCTGTTATTGGGTATAGATATCATTGGGTAGAGTTCTTATTGGATATAAACGTTATTCGATAAAGAATTTATTGGATGGAGATGTTTTTGGATAAAGATGGTATTGGGCAGAGTTATTGTCGAGTAGAGCTATTATAGGGTATATAGAGTTGTTATTGGGTGGAGATATTATTGGATAGAGATATTATTGGACAGAGATTTTCTCAGGTTATGGTGTTATTGCGGGAGATGTTATTGGGTACAGATTTTATTAGGTACAGATGTTATTCGGTAGAGATGTTATTCGGTTGAAATGTTATTCGCTGATCATGTCTGGTAGAGTTGTTTCATGAAGTTGTAATTTGGTGGGCTTGTTTAGGAAGCCTAAATATCCTTCTCCCAGTTTGATGCTTCTCAAATCGTATGATAAAAAATATTGAGATTATTACCATTTTAAAAACCAAAATCTAGCCAGCCGAGTGCACTAACCCTTTCTATCCATAAATAAGAGAAAAAGATTTTCAAAATTATAATCTCGATTTTTAAATAAATTTTTAAATAAATAAATATGGCATTCGAATATCGAAACGTTTAACGATTACTCATAGGACAAATCAGCAAATGTCAAAATTCTGATGGACCTAATCGCAATCTCAGAATCGCGTGAAGTACAAATATTGTACGATTTTTGGTATTCATTTTTTTTTTTTAATTTCAAATTCGTAATTTATTCTATTCAGTTTATCCATTCTATTTACGTCTCTTTGTATTTTTAAACCATTTTATTTCAATTACCAATACTTGCCGAGTATTGTAATTCCTTTAATTTTGATTGCAACAGCTTCGTTTGGCTCAAATTTGTTCGAATCCGATTACAACTACTTTTCACAATTTTAATTATTTTTTATTTCGATTACCATTACCAACTGTAATTTCATACCAACTCGGACAAATTCTGAGTGCATTTTTTAATTTAAATTAATTCTTAGCTTGATTACACAAGTAATCGTTATTGCCCGAAACAGTGCATTACAGTTGCAGACCTAATAACGCAATCGAATTATATACGCTTTATTTTTATTACCCTTATTCCTCACGCACATTCAATAGGTCCTATGTTCATTCGGATATTTTTTTTTTTTTTCTTCCTAAATATAATTCTTCGCCTATTCAGAACTTTTCATAAGCTCTGGGCTTGAATGCATAATAGCATTGCCGATAACGAAGCTGCCTGTATCAGTAAGAAAATCACGAGGAAAGAAAAAAAAATTGCATTCTCAAATTGTTCAGGTACCGTCCAAGAGTGCACCAAGGGAATATCGTTCGCTGAGAAAATGCGACGAGGTCACGGTAGGCGTTGAGCCTGCAGGTGCAGCGAAATATTGCATTCTCGTGCGTGAATTACGTGGCTCAGCGTCGCTGGCTGGTATAGCGAGTATACCCGATCAGTGCGGTCTTCATCGTCGCCGAAGATCCGAATATACGTTCGAGCAGTGCGAGGAGAAAACGAGTGCACCGGAAAATCGTGCACTACCATTCACGGTCCCGAGACTTCAGCCGGGCAAGACATATCTCGTTCAGATAACAGCCCAGCTCAAGGGGCAATCGTTGTCGTATCCTTTGCTCGGTGTGCGTACACGAAGGTCCTGCCAGCCCTGATTCAGTTCTCGATCCACATCTTCCGAATGGAAAAAGATTCTTCGTTCGATCAATCTCTGTAAATATATACGTGTATGCGTGTGGTGTGTATGAGTAAAAACGTGAGTAATGAGATATTTAAAGTTGTAAGGTAACGAATAAAGAAAAATCATGATGTACGTGATCGGTTCAAGTTTTCCATAAGGGATGGTTAGCTGTATAAACAATTTGGGTAATGCGGGCGTAGCCCCCTTCAGCAGATTTCAAGTGAACACGAGCCCAGCTCGGCGCACGCAAGTCTATGCAGAGAAAATTGCATGGACGAATTCAACTTGTTACTTGAAAAACCGACACATCAACAAAACCCGATACAGAGAAAATCTCTCACGTTGTGTCACGTGTGACATAAAGTCACATTTCACAACTCTACACAGTAAAACTCTCATTTGACTAACCCAATACGTACGGAAAAACTGTTCATGCCATAATTATACACGAAAAATTTGTCCATGACACAACTGAACACCGCATAACCGTTCGTGACGCAACTAAATGCGAGAGAACTAGACACCACTCAACTGAAAACGGGGCAACTATAAAGATAACGTACGACTAAACACGTGATAACTGAACACATCACGACTACTCTACACCGATTATAAGCTCGGATTTACAAAATTAATACTCGGTGTAGAACGTCTTTTATAAATTTTCACCATGTCCAGTTTTAACATGTCGAAATTTCAAAATGCATCGTGTTCAGTTGAGCCTTGTTCATTCACGCTGTGTCCAGTTGAGCTGTGTACTGTTGCACCGTGTTCAGTTGCGCTTTGTCCAATTGTCTGGTGATCAGTTGGCCCATGTCCAGTTGTCCTGCATTCCGTAAGGTGCGGTGTCCAATTATCTCATATTCAGTTGCACTGTATCCAGTTGTCTGGCGTTCGATCCAGCCATGTCCAGTTGTCCTGTATTCGATTGCACTGTGTCCAATTTTCTTATGTTCAGTTGCACCATATTTAGTTACGCTTTGTCCAGTTGTCTAGTGTTCAGTTGGCCCATGTCTAGTTGTCCTGTATTCAGTTAGGTGGTGTCCAATTATCTCATATTCAATTGCACTGTATCCAGTTGTCTGGCGTTCGATCCAGCCATGTCCAGTTGTCCTGTATTCGATTGCACTGTGTCCAATTTTCCTATGTTCAGTTGCACCATATTTAGTTGCGCTTTGTCCAGTTGTCTAGTGTTCAGTTGGCCCATGTCTAGTTGTCCTGTATTCAGTTAGGTGGTGTCCAATTATCTCATATTCAGTTGCACTGTATCCAGTTTTCTGGCGTTCGATCCAGCCATGTCCAGTTGTCCTGTATTCGATTGCACTGTGTCCAATTTTCCTATGTTCAGTTGCACCATATTTAGTTGCGCTTTGTCCAGTTGTCTAGTGTTCAGTTGGCCCATGTCTAGTTGTCCTGTATTCAGTTAGGTGGTGTCCAATTATCTCATATTCAGTTGCACTGTATCCAGTTGTCTGGCGTTCAGTCGAGCCATGTCCAGTTGTCCTGTATTCAGTTGCACTGTGTCCAATTTTCCTATGTTCAGTTGCACCATATTTAGTTGCGCTTTGTCCAGTTGTCTAGTGTTCAGTTGGCCCATGTCTAGTTGTCCTGTATTCAGTTAGGTGGTGTCCAATCATCTCATATTCAGTTGCACTGTATCCAGTTGTCTGGCGTTCGATCCAGCCATATCCAGTTGTCCTGTATTCGATTGCACTGTGTCCAATTTTCCTATGTTCAGTTGCACCATATTTAGTTGCGCTTTGTCCAGTTGTCTAGTGTTCAGTTGGCCCATGTCTAGTTGTCCTGTATTCAGTTAGGTGGTGTCCAATTATCTCATATTCAGTTGAACTGTATCCAGTTGTCTGGCGTTCAGTCGAGCCATGTCCAGTTGTCCTGTATTCAGTTGCACTGTGTCCAATTTTCCTGTGTTCAGTTGCACCATATTTAGTTGCGCTTTGTCCAGTTGTCTCATGTTTACTTGGGACATGTCTATTTATCATGTATTCAGTTGATGCGCTGTGTTCAGTTAGGCCATGTCCAGTTATTCTGTATTCAGTTGGACGGTGTCCAATTACCCCAAGTTCAGTTGAGCTATGTCCAGTTGTCTGGTGTTCGGTCCAGCCATGTCCAGTTGTCCTGTATTCAGTTGCACTGTGTCCAATTTTCCTACGATCAATTGCACCATATTCAGTTGCGCTGTGTCCAGTTGTCTCATGTTTACTTGGGACGTGTCTATTTATCATGTATTCAGTTGATGCGCTGTGTTCAGTTAGGCCATGGCCAGTTATTCTGTATTCAGTTGAACTATGTCCAGTTGTATGGTGTTCAGTCGGGCCATGTCCAGTTGTCCTGTATTCAGTTACACTGGGTCCAATTTTCCCATGTTCAGATGGACCGTGTCCAGTTGTTCCATGTTCAGTTGTCCCGAGTTCAGTTCCATCGTATTCAGCTGTCTTGTGTTCAGTTGCCCCATGTCCAGTTTTCTCGTATGCTGTTGCACCACGAATGCGATTATTTTTTGCACAGCTGTGACATGAACAGTTTTCATGTGTGAGGGTTAGACAAGTGACAGAGTCAACTCGTCAAGTTGTTCATATGTATATTTTCTTGTTTCCAGCTGCTGATGGGAGGGTGTCACGGTATCGGGTTGTTGAGGTATCATTTTTTTTCAGCTCACCAGGCAAAGCCGACGGCTCGTTCTAAAAACATAACCTCGCTCGAAAACAGTCACTTTACGCGCTTGCCGCATAATATACTATTGTATTACTTTCAATGAGAAGCCTTTATATATAGGCTTAAAGCATTTTAAATTCAGAATTTAAGCATCTTATGAATTCCAATATTCTAATCATCAAAAAATCCAAAAGCTCTGGATATTCCATCGAAATTATGAATTGATTATGACTACCGAATTTGATTCGAATCTAACGCCATGTATATGCAATTCTCTGAAAAAAAAAAACTGTTCTATACGGCTTAAAAAATAAGAATAAAAGCGTGCAAATTAGAAACTTGTACATTGCTTCTTCATTCATTGGGATTATTTTCAAACTCGAACCGGCTTCAGATTATGAATCTATAAAACAGAGAAGAATGGTATATGTAAGTAAATCGAATCTTGCATATTGGTTCGTTATCATTTTTTTTTTGGATTTACAAATCTTCTTCTATGAGGACTTGCCTTTCCTAATTTTGGCTTCCTCACAGTGGAACCCTTATAAATCCGCAGAAATGATAACAAAGTAATACATGTGATTTAATTTACACCATTCCTCTCTCTCTCTCTCTCTCTTCTATGGATTTATAATCTGAAGTTAGCTCATGCTTAAAACCAAACTAAACGACAAAGAAATAAGGAATGCACAAGTTTTTAATTTTCAAGCTTGTTGGTGTTTTTTTTTTTTTAATTCAATACCAATCGTACTTGCCCCTATGCTTATATGTGTAAAAAGTTTTCCCTCGATAGCCTCAAATTTACAAAAGTTTGAGCGCGTCTAAACATTTTTAGAATATTAAAAAATTTTCTAATATGTGAACCCCTAGAATAATTCTAACAAAATTTAATGCGAGACATACTTATTCCCAAGCCTGTATACGTAAAAAGTTATGGCTTGATAGTCTCAAAGTTATGAAAGTTACAGGGCAAACAAACGTTTTTCAAACATTTCCAAATTTTTTAGAACATGAACCCCTTCTGGGATTCTAGCTTAATTTGATATCATACCTCCTCCCCCTCCGCCGGAATGTGTAAAAAAATGTTGGCTCGATAACCTCAAATTTACGAAAGTTAGAGAACGCGTACAAACACCTTTAGAAAATTTTGAAATTTTTTAAAATTTCATACAATCTGAACCCTTTAAGGGATCTTAATGAGAATTATACCAAATCAAACGAGATCGATGCTCAAAATTTGTGCAAATTTTGCACGATATCGCTCAAGTCATTCTCGAGGTATAGTGGTTTAAATTTAGGCAGCCTGGCACACACGTACATACATATATATACTTGCGTTTTTTTTTTAACCTCAAAATAGTTTTCGGTTGTTTTAGGACATTTTGGACGTTTTGGCATTGAAAATTAAAAAAAAATCCACGAAAACAAAGCTTACTCTGTGAAGAAGCAAAATTCTTGAAAATTCACAACTCTCTGGTGAACTTATTTTCGGTTTAAAAGTCTCGTCTTTTATTTCAGCACCGGTTCAATCGATTGGTAAGTAAAAGTCATAATTGCATCAAGAAACAGTATGCTACAATAAAGAAAACCAATTAATGTAAATATAAAAATGAAACATCCAAACTGAGCTGTAACGACTGAAAGAGACGATAGTATAGGTACAATTTGCTTACAAAGAAATAATTTTTCCACGAAAAATCAATTCGGTTCCCGCATCACGTATTCCTCCCCTCACTTGCACTATTGATAATTGATAATAAATGACGCAGGCTCGGGAATATCACCCAGTAAAATATCGTCTCGGCACGTTGTCACGTTCAATCATGCGTTTATACGCAAACATCTCTTCTCCACCCCCCACTGGAAAACCATCTGTTCCTGTTTTTTTTTTTTTTCTCACCAACGGACTTTTCATTATCATTCATAACGTTCGTTAGCTACGTTCGGGAAACTACGTCCGTGGTTATAAAAATTCGCGATACGTCAGTATCGTGGAATCTGGCAAGATTCTTCCGGAGAATAAACACAAAACTTTCCCACCCAACCGTCAATCCACAATCCATAAATCGTTCAGACGAGAAGATCTATTTTCGTATGTGGGAGAGAAGCTGCGGAAAATAAAAAAATCTCCCCGAATTCGCGCGTCTTTCAAGCTCAATATTCGCCTGAGAAAGTGCCCGTGATCGTGAAAAGTTTTATTTTTTTATTTTTTTTTTCTCTCCCCCATAACGGTAATAATGCACGCCGTACCGGAAGAACTATTGGTCGTGTTTCCCCCATCGGCGAGAACAATTTTTCGAATAATCATCTGGCCCATATTAATTGTCGGTTTGATCGGTAATTTCGGTGTTGTTTTTCGTATATTCTTCACCGATACCAACAAAAATTCTATTCTCAAGCCATTCTATCGATGCTCACTGCTTTCACTCGCAATTTCGGATACGCTTCTTCTCGCAACTTCCGGCACAAACACCCTCGTCGCAGTTAGTGAAAGTACAATGTTGTGGTCACTTCCGGTTTGGTGCTGCAACGTCATACCCTATCTTCAGACGGTTGCCGTTCTCGTGGCATCGCTCACACTGGCTGGTGTGGCTATCGACAGATACGCGGCTATCAAGTCCAAATATCCATTGTCAATGGGTCTCAAATGGCATTGGGTAATTACATTTGTCACGGTATTATGGGCCATTTCGTTTGGTGTATCTTATCCGGTTTTGGGAACGTACGCGGCTGAACCACTCGTCGTTATACGCAACTCTACCTATTACATGTAAGATATTTATAAATTCTTGGCTTATTACAATTTTTGATAGTACTTGATGCGAAAGTGGATTGAAGATACATATGTGACGATGTTTTATTACGTTAACCGAATTTAAAAAAAAATCGATTTCATATAAGTTTGGTTGTCGTTTCCAGTACGGAATTTTTTAAATGCAAGAAGCAACACCGTGGTCGTTATCTTACGAAGGCTGTAGAACGCTTGATAAAATATTCTTGACCACATATCCACAGACAAAATATGTAACAAAAAATATATATCTGTGATAAAATCTCTCTGAAAAGAAGCCATCGTCCAGAGAAAAGTGGTACAAATCAGGATAAGGGAACATCTGACAAATTAATAGTCAATCGTTAGAATACAGTGTAAGTCCACTGCTGTCACTGAACTTTACTGTTAAAGTAACAGTGCAGTAACGGCGCAGTAACAGGGAAGTAATGGTAGAGTTACTGTAAAGTAATGGCACAGCTACTGTAAAGTAATGGTACAGTTACTGTACAGTAATAATACAGTGGCAATTACAGAACAGTTACTGTTACAGTACAGTCACCATGGCCGTGCAGCTACAGTACATTTACAGTGCAGTATGAGTACAGGAACAGTGTAGTAACAGTAAATTACTGTAAATTTACCGTACGGTTACAATACAGTTACTGTACAGTTACAATACCTTACAGTAAAGATACAGTACAGTACAGTGAAAGTTACAGTACAGCAACAGTTACAGTACAATTACAGTGCAGTTAGAGTACAGTTACAGTCACAGTTACGGTACAGTAACAATATAGTAACGGTGACAGTTACGGAATAGTAATAGTTTCAGTGCAATAACAGTACAATTACAATATTTTCGACGAAATATTCCATCGGGTAATTCAAGATTTCCGGTATTACCGGGATCTTCTGTTACAGATATAGTTGACACGAGGAATAATGACCCGAATATTTAGTGGCGGGGCTCTACTCTTTTTATTGCGTCATAACTATTCCGTAGATCGCATGAACTGTCATATGAACGATAGGCGCATACGTTATTGACGATTAATTAAATGCGTTAGACAAGAGAAATTTTAAGTACATGGTATAGTACAACTTGGGGAACGCGAATTTTTTCTGAGACAATACATTTTATTAAAATGGCAGCGAGGGTTTTTTCCTGTACCAATTATGATAATTGGGGTCTGTAACATTAGGAGGTTATCATGATAAAAAGGTGGTGAATTCTAGACGAACACCAAAATAGCTGAGCCTGCGACCAAAAACATTGCCACTTGATGTAAAATTTCCCATGCATATTTTTCAAATATTTTATAAAAATAGAATTAAAATTTTTTTTTTCTTTCTAGATAAATACCCATACGCGTTGTAATAATCGTTTGTAACTGAATTTCACGAAATAGGGGCACACTCTGCGTCACTGCTAATCGCTCCGAGGCTGCTGTAGTTTTCACGGCTCTATTTGCTGTAATCTTCGTTCCTCTAGGCACGGTATTCATACTCGTTCACGTACTTCTCGCTCAAAATATTTGGAAACGTAATTTTCCCGGTGACAACGTCGCACGACAATCAACGAACGACTCATCACAATTGAGCACTGAAAATTCTACGGGTAAGAAATGAAATTCTCAACATCGCAAGCTGCTCGATAAAACAATTTATCTCGAACGGATATATCAGCATAATCATTGTTGTTGTTTTTTTAAATTCATATTTATTTAAAACAATTGAAAATTCCCTGGCAGGAAATTTAGGACAGCAGTTTTTTCAATACAAAATCTAAAAAAAATACCATCAATTTTTCACATCATCGGACATGGGCAATTTTTTTTACGAGCAAAAATTTTTTTTTCTGGGTCAAAAGCGAAACCCTTAATAATTTTTTTTATCTTCTTTCTCACTACTTCAGAGCACTCATTCCAAAGATTTTAATGCTAAAATTTCCGCAATAAGTGTAATTAAAAAATTATATTCTTCAGTGATCGACAAAAATACGTCAGCAATTTTTTTTTAGAGCAATAATTTTTTACAAATTTTCGTGTTGAGTAATTAAACATGATAATCGTTAATATTATTTAAAGATATCAATATTTTCGTAGTAATCCTCTTATTTTGAACTTCATTCAGTAAATAAATTATTCGTAATTATTTGTTTTGATATGTAAATATTGTAGCGGTAAAATTTTTAAAATTCTTCAGTATAAACATTTTTTAAAATATCGTTTTAAGCCAACTACTGTCGTGGTTTTTTCATCGATTGAAAATCTAATTTTTACCGGCTGATAAGACACCGATGCGAGACTACCAAAAAAACATTTTTGCTTGATAAAAATTGCAAACGAGATTTTTGAGATGATAAAGAGCTTAAATTCCGAGGTAAAGTAAAATTAAAGATCCCTGAATGTATTGCACCAATCTAATATATAATAAAAACGAAGGGATAATTCTAGTTCTGCAATAAAAATTACGATTTTTAATTTTTTTTTTTAATTTACTAATGATTTTGTTGAAAAAATTATGGATTCATTTCCAAAAAATTAGGAATCGCATTTTTTTCAAATGTCTGTAAGAAAAATTCGTTTTAACATGTCCACTCACTCGAAGTGAAAAGCCCGAGTAGTAACGGCATATATGATCAGACACACCCGAGTTTGATTTCCGTTTTTACGTTTGTTTGTTTTTTGTTCTCGTTCTATCGCAGTCTCGACGAGCCTGGGAAAACCGAGGCAAGCAGCAACCAAGAAAGGCGGACCTACGCCGTCTCACGTAGCACGAAAGAGACGAACAGTTCGGGTTATTCTCGTTTTGATAAGTGTCTTTGCGATATGTCGACTTCCTCAGTGGTCGTTTATTCTCTTTAAATTTCACTCCAAGACAACCGAAAGTTACTCGTGGTACATACAAATCATTCTGACATCTTTGTCTCTCTTTAATGCGGCTCTTGATCCGTTCCTCTATGCATTTCTCAATGAGGCACTCTCATTGGTAACGTGGATTCGCGCCTGGTGCACGAGAACTCGCGTGCCAGCAGCGACGCCCATACGACCGATTTACGAGCAAGAAATTGGATGTGCAATCAGCGCCAAAGTACCGCGAGGTCCATATCACAGTCCATAAACAATTTTTAAAAGAATTACTTCACCATATACCACAATTTATATTTAATTCAAGAGGACCTCATGCCACGAGTAACTACGTTGACATGCGTCAAAAGTTCATAATCAAATATAGATGAATAACTTCCAAACGCAACATCAGAAAAATATCAGGCAAACTCACTTTGATACGTAAGAAGTTGTAAAAATCAATGGCGTGGTACAACATTTTTCAGACCCCCTGGTTTACTAATGAAAATTCACGGATGATTGAAAATGCGTGGAAAGGACAGAAGGCATTAGATAGGCGAAAATATAGTCGATTAATTATGATTTTTCATTGGAAAATCTGTTATCTTTAAAAAGTAAATTTTTTCACATCAATGTGCATATAATTGATCAATAAAATTTGCACATTTTTATCAATATGACTTTAACATACAGTTATAAATAGCAGCATGTTTTGCTAATTTTTTTTTAACACAAATATGGTCCTATTTCGCTGACCAAAATCCTGAGGTCACCCGTTGAATATTATTCTGGTGGCAATGGAGACTTCAAAGACCAAGCGGGAAATTTACCTCAGCATGAATTGTTTAAATCACGAGCACGAGTTAGAAAAATATACCAGCCGAAACTCCTCTTTCGACCGTGCATTCATAACTAGTTCGTCAAAGCAGTAACTCGTTTCCATAGATTCAAATCATATACAGTTCGAACTGTACACACACAACCCTACACATCCCAACTGCACACAAAAAAAATAACGCTTCGAGAATTGGACACGTAAAAACTTCCACATGGTGCAACTGAACACGTTCTAAACTGCACACATTCCAACTGCACACGCTCCAACTGCACATACTCAAACTGCACACGCTCCAGCTGTCTACGCTCCAGCTGTACACCCGCCAGCTGTACATGCTCCAGCTGTACACGCTCCAGTTGTACATGTTCTTGCTGCACACGCTCCAACTGCATGTCTTCCAGTTGTACACGTTCCAATTGCACACGTCCCAACTTCACATGTTTTGGCTGTATACGCTTCAGCTTCACACGGTCCAGCTGCACACGTTTCAGCTCCACACGTTCGAGCTGCATACACATCCCAACTGCACATGTCTCAGCAGTACGCGTTCTAACTGTACATATTTTAGCTGAACACGCTCCATGTGTACACCTTATAACTGTAAACGTTCCACCTATACACGTTCCAACTGAACATGTTCCAAGTCTACTTATTCTAAATAAATACGTCCCACTGTATACGTTCCAACTGAACACGCTTCAACCTTATACAGCTCAATTGTATACATCCCAATCATCCACGCTCCAGCTGTCCATGTTACAGCTGTACATGCTTCAGCTGTACACCTACTCAGCTGTACATGCTCCAGCTGTACACGCTCCAGTTGTACGCGCTCCAGCTGTACACGCTCCAGTTGTACGCGCTCCAGCTGTACACGCTCCAGTTGTACACGTTCCAATTTCACACGTTCCAGCTGCACACGTCCCAACTTCCCATGTTTTGGCTGTATACGTTTCAGCTGCACACGGTCCAGTTGCACACGTTCCAGCTCCACACGTTCGAGCTGCACGCGTTTCAGCTGCACACATCCCAGCAGTACGCGTTCTAACTGTACACGTTTTAGCTGAACACGTTCCATGTGTAAACGTTTCGGCTATACACATTCCAACTGAACATGTTCCAAGTGTACTTATTCTAAATAATTACGTCCCACTGTATAGGTTCCAACTGAGCTCACTTCAACTGTACACAGCTCAATTGTATACATCCTAATCATCCACGCACCAACCGTGTACGTCTCAACTCTACTCACCTCCACTTTTCGCGGAATAAAAATTGATTAAATGCGTTGTGGCACAACTGAACAATTTTCAATTGAGCAACTGTACAGATTACAACTGTTCTGCTTTTCCATATGCATCGAAAATTTGGTGTGTGTTCGGTTGATACGTGCACCGTTGGAACGAGTTAAGTTAGTTCGAATGTGTCCACTTGAAACGTGTACAGTGTGAACGCATTCAGTTGAAACGTGTATACAGTTGGAACATGCTCAGTTGGAATGTGTTCAGTTTGAACTTGCAAAGTTCAGTCGGAACTTTCAAAATTCGAATGTGTATTATTGAAATGTGTACAGATATGAAAAGTCTTCAGACGGACCGTGTTCAGTTGCGCTACAACCTCATTACCAATCGGATATTCTGTGTGCAGTTGGGGTGAGTCAAATCAGGGCGTACAGCTTAGAACGTGTCCAGTTGTACGGTGGGAGAGTTTCTCTATACTGAGTTGCACCACAGGAGAATTTACGTGTCCAATTGCTAATGTGTGAGTTTTTGTAGTGTAAGGTTGGCGATGTGTAGAACTTTTCTGTCTAGCGTTGCATTCGTACAATTGAATCTGTGCACCGTTGCAATCCGTAGAACCTGTTATACCACCTTTTTATTTTAAATTCAGACGCAAATCTGTCTCAAGTATCGTTTTTCGATCTGTTGGCTTTTCGTTCGGGTCGAAGAGAAAAAATATTGTTTTAAATTAAATTAAAAAATAAAAAAATTTAAATTAAATTTAAAAATATTGTTAATAAATAAGAAAAAAAAAACAATTTTGCATGCAGAAGCGCGCACTGCAGTACAGGTCACACACCTCATTACGACCGGTGGATGGATACAAAAAAAAAACATTGTGACATTATTTTTTAATAATTTAAAAAAATTTTGTTCAAAACAATTTTCACAAATTCAGCATTCGTTTCACAGTCACTTACCGGGCTGCATCTCCATATAAATTACACTCGAACATAAATACACGTGTACACGAAGGGCTGTGGTTAAGGGATGAAAATAAACAAAATTTTGAAAAAAACTGAAAAGTATTTTATTAACAAGTGACCAAGGTGTTCGTCAGTTCGTTCTGTATGAGCCTGAGAAGTTCCTCGCCCGGACTATTTGGAGGTTCGTGCCTGAGCAAACTACGAGCTCGTTCCAGCAGATCTCTTCTGTCCTGTCCTGGACAAAAGGCGAGTTCGCGAAGAGCGACAGCACGATAGAGGGTCAAACGAGCACCGTGAGGATCGAGAATCGACGTGGTTTCGATGATTCGTTTGCATATTTTTGCTTTCTGCGGATCCTCGGGTGATAAAAGTTGCATGAGCGAATGACCTACGGTTATGCAGTGCTGGTGGCCGGGATGGAGAAAAACGCTCAATCTAAAGATTGAATTGAAAAAAAAAAATTAACCCGTAAACTTTTTTTTCCATTTTCACTAAAACATTTATCCTCTGAGTATTATATCATTATGTACAAAAATTTAAGACAATGTGTAAAAATTTAAGGAAGTTGGAGCTATAAAAAAAAAAATCGAAAAATTCAATATCTCATCAAATCTAAATCATTGCATCGATTTTCCCCAAATTCAATTCCAACCATCCGCGAATAAATACTCGCTTTGGGTGGAAAATTTTAACCGAATATCTTTTCGAAAAATTTAAAATGCTATAAATTCGTTGAGCTGTTGAATCAATTAATACAAAAATTACAATAAATGAAGGCTTCGTACTGCTTGAATCGTCTTTGGGATGACCGTTCTGTAACTCAACCAGAAATACCACTTTACCGCTTTAACAAACACTATATAGGGTGACTGAACCAGTGAATGAACGCATAAGCCTTTTTTCTATTTCGATAAAACCGTATAATTTAACTTATTACGAATTTCTTTATGAGCTAATTAGATCTTATAGAACAATGTTCACAGAATATAAAAAAAAATATTCGAAGTGCCCTGTTTGCAAGGATTTTGTAAAAAAAAATTATAATGAACGAAATTACCAATTTCCCAGTGAATGAAAAAAAATTCCAATGAATGAACTCTTATCTTTCCAGTGAATGAACGTACAATGGAACCAGAGATGCGTACGCATACTCGTGCGTTTTGAGGTTATGAAAAGCCTTTTCAACGCTCGTTCAATCACTGGAAATAGGTTAAAAAGCTGGACCAGTGAATAAACGGCCATATATCGCAAACAATATTGGGTTTTTGACCAAAAATTCATTAATATAATTGAAGCTTAGCAATGTATAACGTTGAAAAAATTATTGCATATCTTTTAAAAAGATTTATCGAGGTGATATGGAATATTCTGGTATTCGATGCACAGTCAGATGGTTATAACAACATGGCTGTCTCTTATGAATATGCGACCCAAGTACGAAAAAAAATCCATAGCATCGCAAATCTTTCGCAGCGTCAAATAATATCACTACTCGATGTTTTCTCAGAATTTTCACTTCATTATGAATACAAGATTCTTCATAATAATAGAATCATATCTCTGCCGTTTAATTAAAATACTAAGCCTGTTCATTCACTGGTTCAGTCACCCTATAACAAGCGGTTACAAACCGCTTTAAAGACGATACTTCTTTTCTATAAACAGTTGCAATGACTACGACCTCGCTACTCGGAATTGTAATGTTCATGTTAGTGAAGATTAACAGCTCACCGAAACCAGGCAACGAAAAAACGCAGCGTAACAATTTTACCAAACATTCAGTTTATCTCAGACTACTATAAGAAAAAATTCGGGCATCTAAATTAGATCCATTGGCTCCAAAAGAGGAACAACGTTTTTTTTTCATTTCTGATGTGGGTCATTGAAAAATTTTGGGAAAATGGAATTGTAATTTTTTTTATAAACGCAAGGTTTTTTGTCCGGTTACCATTTTTCGGAGAACATTTTTTTTTTTCATTCATTCATGCCCAAGATACGCGGCTATGAAATCACGAAAAAAGTCGAGTGCAAGGTCGCCAAAAAAAAGATCGTGAAAAGAATGTAGTGAGTACCGTGATATAAGATCGCTGAGGGATTCTTTTCGCGCTATGCCCATAGCAGCATCGACTTCGTCGGCGAGTCTTTCCGTCAATTGCGTGACTTCCGAGGCCGTAAGAGTTCCAGGACACGCGGTGCAAGACCAATCGGTCTCGTTGTTCAGAGGATCATTCGGTAATACAAGGCCACTTCCGCAGAGACATTTCAAAGTGCCTAGATGACTACCGAGCTCGGTTGGATCGGCACAACGCTCGCAACGGCAAGCAAAGTATTTTGTTACGAGAAGATGCTCTCTGCGAGCCCTCGTCGACCACAGAGCGTGGGTATACATCGTACTGAGATGTTCACCTCTGTTGAAAATATATATGTGTAAACAGGCATTTGCAGTTTTAAGAATATTCCCAATTTACAAACACACATTTACAATTTACGAATTAACAGTAGGTCGCCTGATTGCTTGTACGGAAACTTTTTTTAACATTGAGTTGACTGGTCGAATATACAGGAAACAACGGTACCAGTATAGTGCTTAAATATGTGAGACTAATGGATGGTGCAATATAGGGGGTTGCTGGGCTGTTTCAATAAAAATAAAATGATCCATTACGACTTCAACTTGGCGAAAGCCTAAGACCACAGGTGACAAAGTAGAAGAGGACGAAGAAGAAGCAGAATATACGACGATCTAATACACTCGAACTATGGATGGAATTTAATTAGTAGCTGGAAGCCCTAGGTGGAGCCCCATTTCCCTGTCGGATTTGATCAACCAACTTCCAACCCAGATGCATCCGGTTGGTTTGTGCAACAATCCATCCTGATACCAACCGAGTTACAGTCCTCCAAGCACTTATAATTTGATCCAGGTTTGATTTTACGAAGATGGGCCAAGTTCCAATCGCTCTTGGATGAAACGGTTAAAACTCGGTTGGTTCCGCTGGGTTTGGTTTTGTGATAATTGAATCTCGGTTGGATTTAGTTAAACTCAGTATAAGTCGACCGCAGACGTAATATCGTAGTGGTTGGGACTCGGTGGATATTTTCCAAACCAACTTTTAATGAACTGATGATGGATTCCACGTCAATTCGTCCCCGGACTATTTGTCCCGTCAATTAATTCCAGGAGAATTCATCCAGCGACAATTTATCCCACGATAGTTGATTCTCGATAGAATTATCCTTATCTTTCAGATATCGGGATGTATTTTTTTTCGTTATAATGCGAGTGTACCTGCTATATGTTTTCAAAATTATATATTCATGCGTACATGCGTGTGGAGTCGGCGTATGCATGTGTGCAAGCGTATGGGTTGTTGTCTGGGATCCATTGACATGAAACCACTGTTACTGTACTCTCAGCGTACTTCAACTGCACTGTGTTACAACACTCTTACCGTACTGTCACCGCACTATTACTATCAGCAGTTACTTTATTGTTACTGTGCGATTAATGCTCTGTTATGGGCCTGGTACTGTACAGTCACTTTACAGTTAATATACTATTACTGGACTATTATTGGACTATCATAGAACTGTTACTGTACTATTACTATCCTGTTACTCCACTTTTACTGTACTGCTATTACACTCTTACTATACAGCTACTGTGCTGCTATTGAACTGTCACTGTACTATTACGACAATGTTACTGTAGTATACTGTTACTATACAGCTGCACTGTAACTGTAACTCTTGCTATACTATTAGAGTCCTGTTATCGTACTGTTATTATACTGTTACTGCACTCGTACTGTTATACTGCTGCCCTGTTGTGTTTATATAATCGATATCTGTATGTTCGTACATGTTTATAAAAATGTGAGTAATTTCAAATATCAATCAATAAATGTTACGTTATTTCATTATGTAAGACGTTTTCATACCATGTACTTTGTAAATTTTTGGAGACAAATTATCATGGGGACCATTTTGCCATTTGCCACCGGGATAAATTGTCGCGGCATAACTTGTCCGAGACCAGTCAACGTGCAACTCCTGTTGATGAGATAGATCTTCGAGAGGTTCAAAATTTTTGGGATTTGGGTTTGATTTTTGCACATGCCGACCCAAGTAAGGTAGATCCAGTCCGCCAGGGTTATGCCCAAGCATACGACGTGTATCGAACTCACGAGTTTCAAATTCGAAAGACCTAAGAATACATCTGACCCCCTATAATGGAGGTTGGTATTTCAATCGACAGGCCTGGGTTTGGAGTTTCTGGGGTTGAGGCCTTACGTCCACAACCCTGTCTTGTATGGGTGTGGACTTTTTGAGTCAGGACGGGAGACTCATCGGATCGGCCGTTATGGATGCAGGCGTAGTATGCAATATTAGTGGATCTTATGTTTAACGGACTTAAATTACGGGACTGGTGAATGTATGGGGGAGGCCAATCACCGGAAAGGTACTTATCCGATATTCCAATAAATTTGACAACCTTTGAAATCCTCTTCATCCTTACGAAGAGATTAGAGATTCGTGCACTGGTCCAGCTGGATATTAGTCCGTAAGAGGATAATCAATTTTAGGTTTAGCGATGTGACGGTACAGGAAGTGCTAAACAAGTCCTGTTGTACAGGACGGATAGTCTCGTCCAATTACGGGAGGATAGATCGTACGAAGAATACAGAAAGACACGAGAACAAAAGCGAAAAGAAACGAAAGACAGACGTGTGCTACTTTGCTCAAGCTTCGCTGGCTCGTAATGCAAAACGGAAAGAGCCCATTTTGCTAAGTCTTATCGTCTGTTGTATAGCAGTATTAGCATAATCAGCGGGAGGCAGTTTTTCTGAGTTTCTGATGGTATAGTGCAACTAAAATAAATATAGCCGCCTGTATCGGCCAGTCACGGAGTTTCTCTGTACCCTCATGCAAATGTGATACGGCAGCGCATTAGAATAGAGTGGCTATGGGAAAAATTAAAGTAAAAAGAAACTCGTTGAGATTTGGGTGAGAGTCTGTAAATTTCGTGGAAAAGTGTCACTCGTAATGGCACTTTCTTTTTCAATCCGTTTTTGTGGCAAGAAATGAGGATTAGTAGGTTGGAAATAGTCGAAGCGTTATATAGGGGTACAAGTCGGGAGTCCTCTTGCGAGAGATGTCTTCGCTCGAAGCCACCTTGCGGATTTCTGATGCACTGCAGGCATCTCGAACGTTTTGAGGCGTTACCGTTAAAATATCGATTCGACATAGAAGCGAACACAGACTTACAATTCACAAAATATGTCAAATTTACAAACGAGCCTTTATCATTCGTGAAATATTTATGATTTATAAATACAAATTTAAAATTCAGGAAATATTTTATGATATCGTATTTACGTACTTTTTAACCGATGTCACCGCTTTCACGGTTATTCTCGGTTGTCCTGTCGCATCAACGGAGAAACTATGACGAGTATTGGCGACACAATTGTGCTCGAGTAGACATGCCGTTTCGTAAATTGCTACAGATCCCACCGGAGGATTGGTCTCAAGCGCATTAACGTCTATTAATCCACAAACTTTTGACAAAACTTCTCTCGACGATTGATCCATAGCGAGAAGTGGTTCGAGATGTTTTGCCACGAGTTCAGTCTCTTCGTGAGCCTCTGTACCCGGACCACGGGATTCTTCGTGACTCTGAAGACCCGCGAGGATTGCCCAACGTTTTGGGTTTCTTCGTCGGAGTATCAGAACTCTCAGAGCCAGCAGAATGTCACACCTGAATTGCGAATAAAAAAATGTAATTCAAAAAAATAAATACATTCTTATAAGTGCTTGTCGCATTCCAGAGTTATATTCAATGAGAATTTTAATACATCCCGATGTAGTCACATTTTTTTTAATCAACCATATTGAAGAGACTATTATAAAGAATGTTTAAAGATTTAATGCTGAAATGTCGAAAAATTGGACTAATCATTAACTAATCTATGCTCGGAGTAGCTCACGCACAAGCTGAGCTTGGTGCGAAATTTTTTACTTCCGTTGCATGTATGTGGAGATATTTTTGAAAAATACAATTTTGAGGCGGTTTATTTAGACATCGAGATGAAATCTATAATTTTATTGTGTTGGTCTATCCGAAGATCCCAGTCGAAAATTTTGTGAATTTATCGTCGTCTCACCTTGGTTTCATTTGGGCTTTGGCAAGGAATACACACTCGACACCATGACGATTTTTATCGACGAGACCGTCGCACGAGACTCTGCAAGCGTACCAATTGCATCCCGGACACTTGACACGGACATTCAAATCGCCGCAACCCACGCAGACGATCGAATTACCGTGAGAAGCCGGTCCCCAGACAATCGGTGCTTCGACAAGAACGAGATCGTCCTTTTCGAGATCTCGACTCGCAATCAAGTGCCTACCGAGTTGTTCGTTATCTCTGATCTCCCACGATCGACATGACAACTTGTGCTTCGACCAGTCATCGCGCTGATGCTCCTTGCTGCAGTAAAAATGTTTTCTACAACCAGCGCAACGAAGCGATGCCCTTTTTTCGCAAACGGAGCAAGCACCAAGAATTGAGCTTTCCTTGTCACTTCGTGACATTCTTTACTTCCCAAATCTGTTGAGTACGAAAACAAAAAAAAATTCTATAAAAAATTCTCTTGTGTAGAGTAAAAAGTATTTCTTCAAAATATCGCTATACTTACAAACTTTTCTGATTGACAAAAAATAATAATAAGCCCCGAACGTCTGCCAATATTTATTAAATTTGACAAACGTAATTTCCTTGACGGAAATTTGTCAATTTAACGAACGTACTTTTTTTTTGCTGTCTCTGCGATACAGATTTCCTGGTTAACCCGAGACCAACTGACCAGCTTTCTCGTGTGTGTATCTTCGCGAAAAAGAGTTCGATGCTTTTCTCTAAGCTGCGCGCGAGCGTCGAGTTATAATTATAACGCAACTAGAATAGAATTTCGTACGAGCAGGCACTGCCTGTGAGCTGTATAGACGCAGAGGCTGCGAAATATCCCGAGTGTTTTATCAAAATGCTCTCTACGGGAGTGTTAGGAACCTTTAAGTCCGTAATATGGGGTAGACGTACCAGTTGTGGCCACTTTAAGCATTTTCGAACATATCATTTGCGAGCAGTGTTCACATTATTGCAAATTCAGAACTGAAAAAGTTATCGATATAACCTAAAAGGTACACATAATCGAATTGTTGTCATTTAAAACCGTTTCTGATCATGATAAATAAATAAACAATAGGAAATTATCATGTAACTATCATTTTCACCATTTGTGGTCACAATTATACTACTTTTGGTCATCTGAAGTACCAGTTGTGGCCACCAAAAGCTTTGAGTTGGGATGCGGATACGCTACAAACGAAAGATGAAGTATTGAACAATCAGTGACGGCAGATTCGAGTTAAAAATAGTTATTTATTTGCATCATAAACATATTACTGGAGTGTAAAAATATTTTGCATACAACGCTCGATGTTACGTATCTTCACTGAAAATGTTAGGCTTTCTTTATTCACGGGAAATCCCATTCTGCATTTAACTAATACCTAATATTCTAATTTTTGTTCGATTTCACGTGCGAGCATACATTCTCTATAGCCCCACTCGCTCTGACATCTTAGGCATTTTGTCTTGTACCTTATTCTGTAGAGTTATCCGAGGAATGTTGTACAGTTTACTCTCTGTTAAAACTTTCATACCATTTCGAATCATTGACAAAGCCTTCTTTACGTAATTTTCCGTATAATTTGCAAATTGCGCAATTTTCGCTTCACAGGTTTTTCGTTTTTTAAAATCATTTTTGTTTTTTTTTCTTGGCTTCTTAAGGTAGTTTTAGCGTTTTTGCACATAGTGTACAATCGCATGAAATTTTGATACATTAGTCTTAAAGCACCCTCCAATGCACCTGCGAAGTTTGAGTTAACGACTTTTTTGGCGAGAAAAATTGAGTTAAAAATCATGATTTTAGCATAGTGACTATAGCAAAAATCATGGCCGCGCGGAGATTATCTCGAAATTCATACACTAATATAGTCAAGAATCACACAACCAAACGCTCATTTTATTTTAAAAATATTGAGAATTCAGATTTTCACAAAAAAACATAAGCTCAACGGATGTTTGAAAAAGATTTTACGAGTTTTCGGTAGCCCCGGACGAGTTTTCGGTAGCCACGGGTACCGACTCTCTCTTGTTTCATGCATGCCCCGTTCACCGCGCGCTCTGCCGCGTCGACGTTTCCGCTAATTCCCCCCCGCCGGTCGCGCTAGGACTACCTTAATTGTTTTTTTCGAGTTGTCTTAGATTTTTTTCGGCCTGTTTTTTGTTTCTATTGTTGTCCACAGGTTTCTTTCTTATCCGTCTCATTATCTGCAAATCCCAATGAATTCTTAAATACCTGCTATCCTGAATATTAAGAGGCGCGGCAGAGCCTCGAGACAAGTACATTTCCTCCTTACCGACATGTCGAGAGGTACTACAGCCTCTTATACGCCACACATCGAGCTTATACACGGGAGTATATCTATATAACGAAACTTATTTTTCTAATTATCAATTAATTATACAGACTTCGGCAATGATATTAATACGAATATTTTTTATTTTTTTTTCTCTTTCGATTGGTACCCAAATGAATGCTGTAGCTATTGACATATGGGAGATATCGCATTTTATTTTTTATTTTCGACGTACAACGATCATCATTTTTTCGCTCCGCATCCTAAATACTCATCACGCTTATATTGAACCTTGTCTATGATTAACCGGTGGCCACAAATGTTATACCAAGTGTGCTTTATTTGCGGCCAAAAGCTAGCCACAAATATAACAATCGCATATTGTATGTATACCACTTTCGGCCACCGCATATTTTTCAGGTATTTTATGTTATAGTCTATACTTACCTCGGGATCCCTTAACACTTCTGATAATAAAACTACACAAACTGCTCAGTGTTGACCCATTTCGCCATATATTGCGTTGAAATAAAGTAGCAGATATTCAATAAAGCAATCGATAGTGGTGCGGAAATATTTCAAATATCAAAATATTACGCTCGATGTGAAGTGAACGCACAACCTTGAAACTTTAAAAAATTCGAGGGGAAATTCGGAGTGGCCACAAACGGTACAGTGGTATGGTACAGTATCGACGACTCAATATGTTCTATCTTTAACAACAAAAAAAAATAGTTGGAAAAGGTAATAGCTCGAATCAAATCGCTGGAAAACTCGCGCAGGGGCTTTTACAGTAGCGCTGGAATAATACCGGAGGGCAAGGACACGACACGAGATCTTGATCGTCGTCGAGGAAGAAAAAGAAGAAGAAAATTCATCGATCCGGATAAGAGTGGACGTTGACACCGTGGGACCTTAAATGGCAAACGATATTCCGAAAGTAAGTTACGAACAACAACGCGATGGGATATATCTTGGGAAGAAACGGAGACGGTTGTGTTTTATCGTACTAAAGTCTCGTGGAGAGTCTTTCATTAACATCGAAAACTGCTCGTTCTGTAAGGAAGCAATATACAATATACATGTATATATATATGTGCGTATATGTAATCCATATGATCGAAGCTTTTTTTGCATGCTCTTTGAGCATCGTACGAAGTAGAAAAAGCAGCATGTTAACAGCGCCATCGTTCTCTTCTTTTTCCTGTTCTTCTTCCTCACGCACCGCGATCTCTCATCCGCAGTCTCGCTCGTTGCATATCGATCATTTCTCATTTCCAAACGTGGCAATGCAGGGAAAAAAATTGTTTGGGTCTACGCAGGTCAAATTTAGATCTGTGAGAAATCTACTGAGATTCAAGTAAATAAACGGAGATCCAATGAACAAAAGGGTTCAGATATAATATTAGATCAGCTCGAATGTACTGTAAATCTACCGTTATATTCAAAGATCCAAGTAGATATATGATTTTCCAAAGTTTAAATTCTACGTAGATCAAATTTGATGAAAAAGAAAACTATGTAGATCTGAATTACATCTACGTAGGTCTAAACGATTTTTTCTTAACTAAACGATTTTTTCTAGGAAATAACGGAATATCCTCCAGTGCATCGTCTTTCGTTCGCGAAATATTCAATTCGAAAGAAATTTGATTCAATCCGTGAACGTTGTGAGATGCAAAATGAATATTTGTAAATTTATTCTGGAAAAAGGAACTAAAGTTCAGAACTGTTCGTTCAAGTATTGTTTATTCGCATTAGCTGGGGGTAGAAATATATTTGTTTTTGTTGCAGATATTTACAGTCGGACCTCGGGCACTGACTAACCCCGGGCATTGACGCCGGCTGTTACTCTGGCACTGCGGAATCCTTATTCCAGAAACAGTGTCATATTACATTGTAGAAACTCCCATGAAATTTTTTTTTTTATAATTTCAACGAGTGGAGGGTACCGATATATACGTATGATACGGGCCTGGTGCTTTATTCTCATTATGGTTAGTAACAAGGTTATAGGTATTTCGGCCAGTGTCCGAGACTTCTGCGCTCGAGCTCAGTCAGTGCCCGAGGTCCGACTGTATAGAAATATAGGAGAGAGTTATGCCTCGTTGAAGACAAAGGCTGGAAATTTTCGAACGACGATTTATGTTTTTCACACGATTTCATTAAGAATATTTTGCACTTACGTTCCCATTAAAAAGTAAAAATCATATTGTGAATTTTAGTAGATACCGATAAGTTGAAATTAAAAAAAAAAAGCGACATCTAATACACCAAAGATATTGAGTTTCAACAGCAATGATATTGAAAAATCATTAACCAAATTTATTTAAAAAACGTGCACATTGCTTTCTCAATATTTTATCTCGACCACGAAGTTCTCTCTGCGGGGTTTTTCATTTTGGCTTTCTCATAGAGAATGTTTTTCGGTCGTGATAAAATAATAAGGAAGCAATGTGCAAATTTCTATTTTGCACGCTTCTTCCGAAGATTCGATTTTAATCATTCGAAATTTTCAACGTTATTTCAAAGTAATTTCATGTTTTCCACATTGAAACTGCAGAAAATTCGTCCCCCACTTTTCGGCTACATCAACATCGTTGAACAAATAACCATTTACTCATATCGCCAATCGATCTTATAATTATGCCACCACATAATACAGTCCGACCTCCCAATAAGAAACCCGGCAATAAGAAACCTTCCCCAGTTTCGCGCTCAAGCACTTCCCCCACGACGACTCGAGCTCCGAGCTCGAGAATTTTGTGCGCGAACCTCTGGTGAAGAAACCAGCCTGGGAGAGATTATTCGGGCAAAATAGAGTCAACATTGTAGCGTAAATGAATGTGTGCGTGCGTGCGTGAGCGTTTTTGCATGGGCGATGTAAACAAATTGGAACTCTTTCGAGAGTTTCTTATCGAGAGGATCGCACGAGGAAAAGAGTGAGAGAGACAGACAGAGGTAGTGAGTGCGGAGCGCGCGCCTGGTGGGGTATCCGAATTCTAGGAAAAAGTCTTCCCCTTGGGGGCTTTTGGTTTCTTATCGGGAGGTCGGACTGTATGTCGCATAACTTACATTTCACCAAATATTATAGTGGCCCCTAACTTATTTTTTGGGGGCAAGTGCTGGCTCGATATTTGTAAACATAAGTAGGTTAGAGCAGGCATGTCATTTTTCATAAATATTCGAAAAATATTTTTTAAATTCAAAATTAAAAATAAACCTTAAACTCTTTAGTCCTTTTTTTCGAACTCAATACGTCAGCTACTCAATATGACAGCTATGTAACGTTCGTTATAGTATATGCGGACATGGACGTATTTCTGACATATTACTGAAATGTTGCAATAAGACATATGTTTCGAATGAGACATTTCTGAAACATTTCTGAAATATATTGTGCCGTGTGGATCAACTAGACACAACAAAAAAGCCATTGTCGCCTAAAAAACTTTATTTATAAGTAAATTTAAATAAAGCCACCAAAATGCCACCGAAATGGTTTCTTTAAAATTATTTTTACAACTTTGAACGCCTCCCACGCTCAAGTTATTAGCTTTCTATATATGCGATCGCGGACTTTTTTTTATAGAGAATTTAGTTATTTATAAAATGTTCTGTGAGCGTTTAGAATTGAAGCACAAAAAGTACCAAATTTTGATTGTTTCTATTTTTCCTTTACTAAAATGTAGAGAGGGATAATAATGCACATTTTATGAGTTATTATTTATGTCATTTACTATGAAAAGACGCTAAAAAAACTTCAGGATTTTATTCTGAAAAAGAATAAGCCTAATTCGACTAGTTGGGTTCGGCAACATTGTCCGTCACGTCTGAATGCCTCTTTTTTCAGCATTTTTAAATATTTTACATTTAATTAATCAACGAAAATGCTACTAATTAAGGTGAGCTTTCGCACACGGTTTTATCATATATAGAACAAGGTCATAGAATTTTTTTAAGGTGTTGGCATTTTAAGTTCGTGAATTACAGAACGATTGGAACCTATTTTTCATATTTGGCCCTAAGAACGCACGTTAAATAATGTTTTTTTAAACATTTAATATCTCGTCAGCAAGGCTCCTAATCTCATTGAATCTTTGCACGCACGCTTTGGGGATAAACGCTAATAGGCTGTAAAAATTTCAAGTCGATGACACTATATCGATATAACAAAGGAACATCCTTAAGGATGTATCGAACGTACCTTCCCAACCAAAAGTGACTTTCGTCGGCAATATTGCATACTTCATGATATGATAAAAATCGGAAAAAATACAAGCACAATAAAGACGATAAGAAGATTAATTTTGAATAATAATAATGCCAAAAAAATATCAATAAATTGTTAAAAGAAAACATTGTTTAAAAAAATTTTAGGGAAAGTTTTTTTTTTGACACGTGAAATGAATTCGTTGATTTTTTTCTGACTGCATATGAATTTTTTAAAAATTTTATCATTTTGAAATTTCAGTTTTCGGAAATTTGTAAAGGTTGTATTTACGAAACTATTCGTTCAATGCTCTGGAAACTTCTTAATTGTAATATACATACAACGTTTTTACGAAAACATATCCAAAATTTACGATTTTTCCTTTATATTTCAAAATTAAAAAATTTTCGAAAACCGAAATTTCAAAATGATAAGAATTTTTTTTTTTAATTCATGTTTAGTCAGAGAAATCAACGAATTCATTTCACGTGTCAAAAAAAAACTTTCCCTAAAATTTTTTAAACAATGTTTTCTTTAAACAATTTATTGATATTTTTTTGGCATTATTATTATTCAAAATTAATCTTCTTATCGTCTTTAATGCGCTTGAATTTTTTCCGATTTTTATCTTATCATGAAGTATGCAATATTGACGACGAAAGTCACTTTTGGTTGGAAAGGTAAACCCACAAACACAACCACACTATCTAGGGGACTCGTAAACACCTCACCGGGTTAGCGTAACCCACCATTATTGTTTTGCTGATATCGAGGGTCCTAATGCACCGATTGAGATGTTTTTTTTTTTCAAATCGATACGCCAAGCTGTGAGAAAAAAAGAAAATTTAAAGGAGAATGCCATGCATCTTATAGTTCTCAAGGTATATATAAAAAAAACTAAGAAGAAATGTTTGAGACTGACGAATGATTTGAGAGACTCATGGGTTACCGTAACCCAGTGAGGTGTTTAAGGATTAATGTTGAAGAGAAAGTTCAAACTTTCAAAGATGCATCTACGTAATTCGGATCTTTTGTGAAACCGTCGAAGGAATCAATTTGCCTGCCATATTCGTTCATAATTTCTGAAAGGATAATGAAACGCAACAAAGATTCCGATAAATTTTGAAATAAGTCATATTACTTCAATGTTGCCTGATTAACGAAATCACAGGAAAGTACGTCATCAAAAATGCAAAATATGATTCAAGTTAATCGCGGTAAATTAGATCGTTCTATATAAGCACAACCACTAGCCCAAAATTTACGCATGATTCTTCTGTAATATCCAATGGCACATGTAGTACGGTATGCGTATCATGACGGAACTCATCGCTGGTCTCGATTGGTAAAAAATCCGTTTCCCTATTTTCTGGTAAACAGTTTACATTTCGGACAAAAGAAGAGTTTCATTCTCTTCGTCTTTTACAAAGTTTGTAAAGACAGTTTTGACGTTGTTTCTTTTTTTTTTTTTTTTTTTTTTTTGTAAAAGCAATGCATATACACAAACTTTTGGTAACGTATTACGAACAGATATATAGAAACAAAAAGAAACTTCATGGCTTACCGCAGCTATTCCAGAATCTATGGAGCATCATCACACGTTCCGACCACCTCAGAAACGCGAATTATACTTTTTCCAGAATGAAACAATAAATCGGAATGAAATTATCTTAGACACTGCAGAGTATGGTGGCAAAACGTGGCTGGGTGTTCTTTATCCCGATCAGTTGTGCCACATGTTGAAAAACCGTTTATTCCGAAATACCTCAGAAATGGCTGCTCCTACGACAAAAATGGTAATTACCATTTTTGTAGAACACGAAATACCTCGCTTTTTTCCATTCGGTACTTTTTTCTTTAGGATTTATATTTACCGAGTTACAGTGCGTCAAAGTTTTATGAAAATGGTTTTCACATATTTCATAAAGCAGTACATCACACGATGAAAAATAGCGAATTTTGCCGCGCTCTAACTCGGTAAATACCGTTCCTACAGAAAAAATTTTCCAATGAAAATGGCAGAGAATTTTGTCCTGTACAAAAATTATTCTAATCATTTTTGTCGTAGGAGCAGCCGTTTCTGTGATATTTCGAAAAAACTGTTCTCCAAAATGGCGGCTGAAGACCTCCTCCAATGTCAACTTGAGTTTACATTCAGAGGACACCCCCTGAACATTGAAAAAAAAACCGCGCACTTAGATTTTTGGAAGAAAAAACCCCAGTGACTGGACTACTTCAAATATCACACGCCGATGTCAAAACAAAAATCATAATTGCTTCAATCTTGATTTTTGTATTCAGCTTTTTTTTTTGCAATGCTGAATGTATAACAGCTGGACGTAACGTGGATATATGATGGAGCCTGGACCAAACAACGAGGATGTACATTAACTGGCAAGACGAATAAATATATATTAATAATTATATTCATATCATAATATATTAATCAATTAACATATAAACGAAAAAATTCGTACAGCTCGTCTATCTCTCTCCCGTTTCGTTTTGGCTTTGCAGTCGCGGTCATGTGCATCAATGTCATATTAAAGACTATGTCCATCATTTTGTCACGTCGTCATAGGTGTATTATTATTATTATTATTATTATTATTATCCTGTTGGGAACAAAAAAAGTACCGAAGGCGGCGTTATTACTTGTGAAGAAAATAAAAAGAAAAAAAAATTGAAAAAAAAAAAAACAAACGCCTGACCGTTAATTCGGTCACGTGCGAATACTTACAGGCAGTAAATTCGGAGCACTTCCGGTCGACCGTTATAAATCTTTTGCCGCTGGGGTCGCACGATAAGCTAAGTCATCACAATACGCGCTAAGTCATTACAGACTAAAGTTACAATGATACGACGATCGGTATATGTGTATCCCTGGTTGAGAAAAAAAATTGATTAATTAATTAAAAAGAAAAAAAGAAAGAAAAACGTCACGTTTGCACGTGACATCGATAGAGAAAGAAAAAGATCACAATATAGAACATTTTTCTACGAGTGCAAAAATATTGCCGTATGGATGTGCGAATTATTTGAAATTACGAGAAATTCGTTGAGAAGTGAATCTTATTATTGGATTTCAAATTCGATGTATGGAATATTTGAAGCTTTTGAATTATTCGAACTTCCAAATATTTGGGGCTTTCGAATAACTCGAACTTTCGAACATTTCAAACCTATGGACGGTTTGAGTTTTCGAGGAATTCGAATCTTCGAACAATTCGGGAGCTCGAATTATTTTAAAAATCCAAATATCTGAAAATTTGATGCGTTGGAATTATTCGAGGACTTTCGGGAAATTCGATCTTTCCGATTATTCGAGCTTTTAAAAAATTCGAACTTTTGAACAATTCGAGCTTTCGAATAATTCGATCATTCAAATGATTATAATTATCGAAAGATCAAATTTTCGTATAATCCCGACCTTTCGAATCATTCCTAACTTCTGAATAGTTCAAGCTTTCAAATAATTCAGAGGTTCGAATAATTCAAGCTATTGAATATATCGAATTTTCTAATATCATATCAATTCGAGCCGCCGAACAATTTGAACTTTCAGGAAATTCATGGTTTATGATTCAGGCTTTCGAGTAACTCAGGAGTTCGAATAATTCGGGCTTTCAAATAATTCAAGGTACTGAATCGTTCGAACTTTTCTATATTTCAAATTTTCTAATGTTCTGAGAATTCGAGCTTTCGAACATTTTGAGCTTTCAGGCAATTTGATTTTTATGATTCAGGCTATCGAATAATTTGGGTGCGTGAATATATCGAGCTTTTCAATAATTCGAGCTGTTGGCTCATTTGGAAGTTCGGATAGATCGAACTTCCGAATTATTCCAACGTTCGAACAATTTTTGCTTCCGAATAACTCGAACTTTTGTATAATATGTATCTTACAACATTCTGAGCCTCGAAAAATTCGACCTTCCGCATAATTCAAACTTTCGAACAATTGAAGCCCTTCAATGATTCGAGCTTTCAGGTTATCGGAGCTTTCGAGCAATTCGAACCTTCGAATAATTATAATTATCGAAAGATCAAATTTTCGTATAATCCCGACCTTTCGAATCATTCTAACTTCTGAATTATTCAAGCTTTCAAATAATTCAGAGGTTCGAATAATTCAAGCTTTTGAATATATCGAATTTTCTAATATCATAATAATTCGAGCCTCCGAACAATTTGAACTTTCAGGCAATTCAAGCTTTCGAGTAACTCAGGAGTTCGAATAATTCGGGCTTTCAAATAATTCAAGGTGCTGAATCATTCGAACTTTTATATATTTCAAATTTTCTAATGTTCTGAGAATTCGAGCTTTCAAACATTTTGAGCTTTCAGGCAATTCGATTTTTATGATTCAGGCTATCTGAATAATTTGGGTCCGTGAATAATTCGAGCTTTTCGTTAATTCGAGTTGTTGGATAATTCGACCTTTCGAATAATTCAAGCAATATATATTCATAGTGATTCGCGCTTTTGGATCATTTGGAAGTTTGTATAGATCGAACTTCCGAATTATTCCAACGTTCAAAAAATTTGCGCTTCCGAATAATTCGAACTTTTGTACAATTTGTATCTTACAACATTTTGAGCCTCGAAAAATTTCATCTTCCGCATAATTCAAACTTTCGAACAATTCGAGCCTTTCAATGATTCGAGCTTTCGAATAATTCAAAAACTCGACATATTCAATTGCGATGGAATGCAACATTTTTATTCCACACGATTCGAATATTATTGTCGCGCGCTAGTAGATCTCCGATTTCGGGGGATAGTCGCGCGACGCGGTCATCCTTGAATCTCGCGGCCTTTCAATTACACACGAAAGAACGCTCGAGACATTTTTTTTTGTTTTATACAAATTGGCTAGAAAAAATTAAAAAAAAAAATTATGAGAACTGATAACGAATAATGCGCTTCGACGGATTTGGTACGAATCACGCGACTGTTGGAACTGTAGAAACATAAAAATATCGGTCACGTTTTGTGTGTCTATCGATTTCTCTTTGGTGCGTCATTTCCGCATATGAATCAGAATTTTTTTCACTCACTCTCTCTCTTTCTCATATCGCGGCGTTTGCACCGATACAAAATCTAGTTAGAGGCTATACCACGATATTTTATCTAACTATCATACATTCGTAGTAGATTCGTCTTGTTTTTTTTTTTGTTACAATTGTATATCGATACAAAAATATCAATCGGTTAAAAGTTATGGTATGTGCTCTCTAATATATATATACATATATATATATATATATATATATATATATTTTTGTCAAATCCTTCCACATTTTTCTTCCTTTTTCGAATTAACTTTTACCGGTTGTACGAGGATTTCGGAGATTAAAAATTAGGTTATGTTCGAGGGCGGTGATAAAACCAGAAAGTCGATTCAACTCGAGTTCCGAAAGCATTTTTTTTTTTTTGCTGTTTGCCTGAAGTAAGATCGCAGGGAAAATGTCAACCGATGAGTTCGAGGTGGCCCTAAGGCATTCTTGTCGGATGTACACAAACTTCCGGTAAAATCTGTGTGTATATATGGGGGATTCCACAAAAAACCGAGAGGTCTAAGACGATGGTATTTGCAATTTGTTTAAAATATTTTTCTTTCTTGCGGATCTTAATCTTCATTCGGTCAGAACAGTCCATCAAAGTTTCTCATAAAATGACATTTAGGGCCAATTTTCGAGCAGAAGGAACGAGAATTTGTAAAAAAAAAAAACTCAAGGAACAAAAACTGCTAGTTTTTTTACCTTCTTTCGAAAAAAAAAAAAAAGAAAAAAAAATACGACAATGTTGCAGAATCACGTGGGCCGAAAATAACCACTATATTTTCGCCTACTGAAAATACGCCATTATTTTTTTTTTTTTTAACTCAGATATATAACGATTTCTCAAATAGTTACGCATCTTTCGAGCCTAACCTGAACGTGGTCCGAGCCGATATTTGATTTTTATTGCATAATTTTCGTTCACGTTTATTGATTTTTCGTTATTTTTTTTCGTATAATTTAGCTGGAAACAAATACTTCTCCTTATTATACTGATTGTGAACAAAAACCCTTGTTTAAACTTAATGTTGTCTCTTTATTTATTTGTTTCCAGCCAAATTATACGAAAAAAAACAAACGAAAAATCAACAAAAACTTGAACGAAAATCGTGCAATAAAAATCGAAGATCGGCTGGGACCACCTTCAGATTAAGCTCAAAAATTGCGTAATTATTTGAGAAATCGTTATATATTTGAGTTTTTAAAATAAAAAATAGCGTATTTTCAGCAGGCGAAAAAATAGTGGTTATTTTCTTTCCACGTGATTCTGTGATATTCCGTTTTTTTTTTTTTCCAAAAGTCGATAAAATAACAGGCAGCTTTTGTTCTTTGAGTTTTTTTACGAATTCTCATTCCTTCAGCTCGAAAATTTTCCGTGAATGTCATTTTATGAGAATCTTTGATGGGCTGTCTTGACTGAATGAAGATGAAGATCGAAAAATCCTCCTAAGGATGTGTTTAATACACAAAAAAACCGCAAGAAAAAAAATATTTTCGACAAATTCGAAATAACATCGGTTCTTTGTGAAATCCTCCACATATAAATGGGGAATTCCAAGTCAAATCACGTGGTCACCGGCCTGACCTCCTCGGATTCAGTTGACGTTTTTTTTTTTGGGCATATTTTGGTTAAAAGAAAGGTTATTTTTTTTTTTAATTTTTATCACATGTTTTACGCCATAAAATAATTTTTTTCCCCATAACTTTTGAGTAAAAATAAATTAGGCCCAGGTTTAAAATTCTGAAAGCTTTTCCATAGAATCTAGGAATAAAAAAAAAAGTATTTTTATCGCAATTAACGAGTGATTTTGAAAAATTAAATATTTCAATGATAGTTTATGGCAGAATTAATTAACAATTAACAATTAATTCGCAATTAATTAGCAATTAACAAGTAATTTTGAAAAATTAAATATTTCAATGATAGTTTATGGCAGAAAAAAAAATAAAAATTAAATGCATCTTGGTAAAAAAAAAATTTTTTCTCATATTTTGATAGTAAAATGCTGAAAATATGAGATACAAAAATTTTTACCGAGAGACATTTTATTATTATTTTTTCTTTTTGCTACAATAAACTATAATTGACATTTTCAATTTTTCCGAAATTCGGAAAATAATTTTTTTCTTCAATTAAAAAAAATAGTAATTATTGTCGGCCCATTATTCTCTAACTTCGATAAAAATACTTGTTGTATTCCTAGATTCTATTGAAAAATTTTCAGAATTTTAAACCCGGACGTAATTTATTTTTACCCACGATGCTAAAAAAATTAATTTATGAAAAGGAAAAGGAAATTTTAAGGGAATGAAAATTATTTTATGAGGTAAAACAAGTGACAAAAATCTGAAAAATAACCTTTTTTTCTTAACCAAAATGTGCCAAAAAAAAAAATTCGTCAACTGAAACCGAGGAGAGGTCAGACCGATGACCACGTGAGTTGACTTGGAATGCCCCATATATACACACTCAATTGAATTTCGTAAATTTACGAATCTTCATTATTGAAGATTTGTATCCCTCAAGACTGGTGGACACGAAAATCATTCCTCAGAAAGTAAAAATGAAAGATCGCATCCCGGAAATGTAATTGTAAAAAAGTAACATTTTGCCGTTGTCTCGACGCAAAATAGGGCGAATACCATATTAAGAATGACTCGTACGAATGATCATCTGCGCTATAGCCCTTTCTTCGTTGAGCTCTTATCCCCGGTCATGATCGTTTTATCAAAATTACAGCGTGATCTGACGAATTTTCCCACGTCGTTGCAACGACAGGCCAAATTGTAAATAATCAACGACGGTGTCTCGTACTCGTTTGGCACGATACCATCCACCGATGATTCGAAAAAACTGAACAACGGAAACCATATTCTCGTTCTGTTCGAGTCACGTTGCATCAGTGCCTGATTATTTGCCAGCGTGTGATAATAGAGAAAGAGCCTCGATGTTATGTAGAAAGCGACGAAAACATCGATCGAGTAGTGCTCGTGAGCGGCGAGAATGAAAAATATACCGAACATGTTGAGCATCCACGTGAACGTGTGAAGAAAGTACAAGTTCCTCGGTGTGTCTGGGTAAAGAGTGCAAGATGTATAAATGAAAAAATAAAAAAAAAAATTCTTCATTCGCATTGAAGGCGCTCGAGATCCTCGAATTCGAAGCAGAGGATCGATCATACTCACATTCGGTTATGAAAAAATTTAGCATCGTCAGTGCGACGGTGTGACCGCTGAACATGTAATCGCCGCAGGTTCTTACGCCCTGTATCGACATACCGGCTCCTCGCCATATAACGTATGCCACCGCGATCTTGTTGTACAATTCTCCATAAGCGGTGCTGCGAGATAAAAAAAAGAAAGAAAAAAAAAATCACGATCATCAAGCACAACCGAGGACGATTGGGTTTTCTTTGTTTTTCTTTGCTCGGTGTTTTTTTTTTTTTCCCCCCTTTTTTTTCTCCCAAGATCACGAGGAAACTTACCTCGCCCAGGGCTCGTCGGAGATGGTTCTCGGTTGGCACTGAAGATGCGCTCCCGGTACGGAGAGCGACGTGATGAGCATCGTTACGCATCTAAGCAGGAAGACCGTACCGGACAGAGCGAAAAATCTTCTGAGCAATATGAACCTGAGGGCAAATACTTCGTGTCAGCAAAGAGCGAAGGGACAGGGGGATGAGGAAGGGAGAGAAAGACACGAGTATGCTGCTTTTGTGAAGAACAAAAACTTTTCGAGATACTTATGCTGGAAAGGTCTGAAGATGTTACGAATAGTTCGGAAAATGAAACGGAAATGAAATTTCCGAATGTACGAGTTTTTGAGAGCGAGTGCATGAGCGAAATTTCATTGCGAGAATCCCGCGGTAATGCGATGAGTCCGAGTGTCAGCGTGATTGGGTTGAGTTTGAATGTGAGCGCGAGTAAAGCTCGATTGTGAGCATTAGTGTGAGTTTTAGTGTAAGTGCGGGCTTGAGTTTTAGTGCAAATTCGAGGATAAGCGCAAGTTTGTGGGTAAATTAATAACCAAGTCCGAATGCAAGTGTAATTTTGAGTGCAAGTGCAATCGTGAATTGTAATGAAATTATACGTTTGTAAAATTTTAAGTACAAGCTAATCTTTGAATGTTGGATAAGTGCAAGCTTGAGGGTAAATAAATAACTAATTCTGAACGCAAGTGTAATTTTTAGTGAAAGTGTTAAAGGGTAAGTGTGAGTGCGAGTGACAGTTTTAATGAAATTACGCGTATGCGCTTAGATACAACTGTGAGCGTGAGTGCAAGTTTGAATGGAAGCATGAGTACAAATTCAAGTTTTAGTGTAAGTGACTGCAAGCATAAGCACATGTGTAAGTGCAAATTTAAGCGCCAAATGTAAAAGGAGTTTGAGTATAAGAGCAAGTTTGAGAGTGAATAAATAAGTTAGTCGAAGCGCAATTACGAGTGTGAGCGCAAGTTTCAATGCAAGTGCAAGATGTAAGTTCATGTTTGAGCATGATTAAGTGTAATTATAAGCGCAAGTGTATGTTCCAAGTGTAACGGGTAAGTGCGAATACAATGTTGAGTGTAAGTTAAAGTTTAAGCGCAAGTATTCGTTCAAGTGTAAGTGCAACGTTAAATTTAACTACGATTTACGGTGCAAATTACATGTGATCACTAGTTTAAGCGAATAGGTGACTGTAAGTGTAGACTTAAGGGTAAGCGTGAATTCAAGATTAACTGTGAATAAGTCTTAGCAAATATTAGCGAAGTATAAATGTAAGTGCAAGCGTAATTTGAAGTGCCATTGTAATTGTAAGTGTATTGTAAGTATTGTAAGTAGTAGTATTGTATTGTAGGTAGTTAGTAAAAGTGGAAGTTTAACGAGTGGACGTGAGTTCAAGTTGGCGTTTCAATGCAATTACATACTTGAATGGAAATGTAAGTGTGGGTATGTACAAGTTCAATTGTGATTGAGTTACTGTAAGCATGAGCGAAAATATAAGTGTAACTCTCGTTTAAGGACAAGTGCAAGTGTAAAGGATAAGTGGTACTGTAATTTTGAGTGCAACTGAAAGTTTGAGAACAGCTACTCGTTCAAGTTTAAGTGCAAGGTTAAATATCAGTACAAGCTACAGGGTAAGTGTAAGTGTGAGGGTAAATTTAAGCGAATAAGTAACGAAGCCTGAACGTACAGGGCGAGTTCAAATTTTACTGTGATCAAGTGTCTCTAAGTTTAACTTTAAGTACAAGTAAAAGTGAAAGTCTTAAGTGCGAATAAACGACTATAAATATAAGCGCAAGTGTAAGTGCAACCGTGTATGTTAAGGTACAAACTACTCGTTTAAATGTACGCGCAAGGGTTAAACTTGCTGGTAAGTAAAAGTTATAGAGTAAGCGTGAGTGAATAAGTAACCGTTAAGCATATATGCGTTAAGCATAGAAGTTAACTGCGAGTTCAAGGTTGATGATGAATAAATCTGAGTCTGTAAGTCTGAGCGCTAGTGTAATTGAGAGTGCAAATGTAAGTGCAAGTGGGAAGAGTAAGTGTGAGCGCAAGTGACATTTTAATGCATTTGCATGTTTTTCTGTGAGTAAAAGTATAAGTGTAAAAGTACGAGTATAGTGTAATTGTGAGTGTAACTGTAAGCGCAAGTGGGAGGAGTAAGGGTGAGTTCGAGTAACAGCAATTTAATGCAATTGCACGTTCACGTGTAAGTATAAGTAAAAGTATGAGTGTCAGTGCGAATTCGGGTGGAAGTTTAAGTGTGTGTGAAAGTTTGAATGTGAATAATTGACTGTAAATATAAGCGCAGCGGTAAGTGCAGCTCCAAGTGCCAAGTTTAAAGGGTAACTGTGAGTTTTTGTACGACTATGAGAGTCAATTTTGAGTGCAATTGCGAGTTCATCTACTTTTAAGGGTAAGTGCAATATTATATGTGAATACAAGTTGTGGAATAAGGGTAAGCACAATATTATATGTGAGTAAAAGTTGTAGAATAAGGGTAAGTGTGAGCGCAAGCTTGAGCGAATAAGTGACTGTAAGTTTGAACGTAAGGGATAAGTGTGAGCTCAAGCTTAACTGCGTATAAACAACTTCAAACTCACGCTCAAACTTGCATTTATACTCAAACAAGTACTGCTAAATCTTGAAAAAAAAAAATCATGTGCGAAAAACATTAATTCGTTCATTTATAAGCAAACAAATTAATTTTGATATTTTTAGATCAATTAATTGAATTACTCATAAATTCATTTGCGGTTAATTGAACATAAGGAAAAGTATTCGTGTGCTACACACACACACACACACACACACACTAATGACTGCACAGCATACACGCTCTGCACAAACTATGCTGGAAAAATTATTACAACATAATATGAAAAAAAAATGTATTTGCAGGACTTTTTTTTGCCCATATTGGATAAATTTCAGGCCTCAAGCTCCGGAATACTCGCCTATATTTGTGAAATATGAGAACAACGAGCCATATGGCGAATAAGAGAGTTCCGGTGACCTCGCACATGTCGAATGCCCATGGTATGTGAGGCACATTGTCGAGAAATATGTCGGGCAATGGAGGATACTTTTTCATGTCGGGCACCCGATCGTGGACTATGACCATCACGAATGCCGTTATCCACGTTACGATGAACAAGTATCCAAGGCTTATAAATGCCTTCCAGATTTCGGGCGGTAGGTGAGACGCGTGACCATCTTCGGACACCGATGCCGAGCAAAATTCGGGCTCGACCGAGCCCTCATTGTTCGCTATCGTGCTGGGTAACTGGAAATTTAAAATTTACGATTTTTATGAAGAACTAATGAAAATTGAAAATTCGCGAGGGGAAAAAATCCGGCTAACCCTCGACTGAAAATGAAGAGTTGTTATGCCTTTTTTTTTTGTAAATTACGATTAGATATATAAATTTAAATATATATAGCGATTCAAAATACCCTTAGGTATGAAGCTTTAAACACATGGAATTGTAAAAAATGCATTTTTCCTGAGTTATAAAAGTAAGTTATAAGAGTAAGTTATAAGAGTGAGTTATAAGAGTAAGGGTTAAAGATCGTGTGAAGGGCGATGATAAACTCCGATGGCTTGAAATAGTAGAGAATATTAAAAAAAAAAAAAGATTTTATAAATGTTCTTTGGTAATGGGCTCTTAATTCGACAACTGTGCCACGAAAACTCATGAAAATCATCTGAAAACTGGGCAAGAAAAGTCACGCACTTAGGCCTGAAAGTGGCACCAGTGAGATATTTTCAAACAACAAATTTGCACAGCAAATTATCCACGATAACATGTAAATTTTTAGACATGTACAGGAAAAAAAAAATGCTCGTTAGGGTTTTTGTTCGTTTGAAGTTATTATTTAATAAAAATGGAAAAGAATTTGATAAATGAATGAAACAAAATTAATGTAAATAATCTTTTCTTTTGCACGATTAAATCGAATTTATTTGTTTATTAAGGTCGTAACCTCCACAGGATAGTTGAATTAGGAAATGGTCGAATTTGGCATACAGGTTATTTAATATGTTATCCGAACATTTGTGCAATTTAAATAAGCTTGACCATCCCGAACCCGAGATATTTACACTCAAAGTTGGCTTGATTTACACGTAACATATGCGCGATGCATGCACGAAGAGTTAGTTATTAATTCTACCGTCAAAACTAAAATTAAGAAGTTGATGAAAAACGAGCAGAAGCTAGAGAGGGATTTCACGAGTAATTAGAAAAGAAATCAGGAAGATATACCATTTAGTTTTTGAGACATTGTAAGTGAAAGAGGTACGCGCGAGCCTGTGAGCGGTCCGACTCTCTCTTGTTTCATGCGTGCCCGCTCACCGCGCTTCGTCGTGCCTACGTTCCCGCTTATTCCCCGCCGCCGGCCGCGGAGGTACTACCTTAAAATTGTTACTTTTAAAGTCCGACAATTTTTACAATTTCATACCTTTATTCTTATTTTTCTCAGTTCATTGACTACGAAATTGTATAAAAATAAATTTAATAAACTTGGTTTTCTCGTTTCTAGCAGGAATATTCTTGCAGTAGCTCACGTATCCCCCACTAATTCGCAACTTTATCAACACTCTATGCATTATAAAAATATTTTCTCCACCCCCGGTGCCGTGTACAAGAATTGGAAACTCTACCCAACCCAACCCAAATAGATGACTCGGTTTTCGGTTTAGGTTTTTTTGGGGTTTGGATTGGGTTCGACTTGGAAACGAGGATGACTGCACCCGAGCGGCACGAAATGCGAGTTTCTCAATCAAAAAATTATATTGTATCGTTAAAATGCATAATAAATCATCCTCAAAGTTTTTAAAAGTTTAATTTTTTTGTTTATAAAAGAATTTCTAAAAATCCTCCCTTTGTCAGCATCCTAAGCTAGATTCTCGCGTAAAAAATCTCACTCCGGGAAATTTTTCCCACTGAAAACTTTCGGAATAACGGTACAATTTTAATGTTCCACGGCTCGTTCTATTCGTTGGAAAGTCTTAAACGTTAAACGAGATCACTCGTTGATGAAGAAAAAACAAATTCTTTCGAATATTCTAAATAATAAACAACATTGGAGATCATGGGAAAGGCGATAGCAGGAAATAATTAAAATCTGTGGAAAATTCGGTGCAAGTGCATCAAACACGCGAATTGCCTAATATAAAAGCAATTTTCTATATATTTTTCGTATTTCGCTCGTAATGTAACGCCTAGCGCTTGAAAAATTCATAAAAATCGTCGGTAAATCGAGAATCGGGGCAAGAATAGTTACGCGCTTAGTCCTGAAAGTGGCGCCAGTGCGAATATTTGCGGAACTATCCGCACGGCAAATATTATCCGTGATAGCATGTAAATTTTCGAACAAATACCATTCCTCGAATTTTCCACGCAAAAGAACAAAAATAATTACTCGTCGCATAGGCTTTTTATTCGTCCAGAGCCTAAAGGTCAGAATTTTCGGAATTAAGCCGCGCAATAATTGTTATATCCATTTTTTTTTTTTTTTTTGACATTTCGGATTTTAGCCGAAAACATACATTTCCATATTGAATTTTTACATTTTCCGTTCATCAGGCTCTGAGATAGAAGTCTCCGCAATAACCTGTTCAAATTTAAAATAATTCGGTTTCATAATTTAGGAATCGCATTGATCCAATAATTAATATGCACTCTGCTTTAGCGCGAGGGTCTGAGGAGCAAAGCTTTCGCGTGCTCTCAAAATCCGCTTCGGTAAAATTACAGTCACAAATTTCCTAATTTCGACTAATCCTAAATTTGTTGCGAATTCATCTGATGATAAAAAATTTCAAATGCTATAAACCAGAGCTGGCCAGTACTTCAAGTACCTGGTACTTGCAATGTACTTGAAGTACAGTGCTTGAAGTACAAAGTACTTCCAAAGTATTTCAAGTATTGCATTTAAATTTTCGAGTACTTGACCGGTACTTAAAGTATTTATACTTAAATTTTCAAGTACTTGACCGGTACTTCAAGTATTTATACTTAATATTTCAAGTACAAGCAATATACTTCAAGTACTTGTACTTAAAATTTCAAGTACTTTCCTGTATTTCAAGTACTTTCTCAAGTACCCAGTATGAAGTACTTTTGAATACGTCTTGCCAATGGTCGCATGTACAAATTAATATATAATTGAGTAACGTTCTTCGTAGTGATGCCGTGTGAGACGAAACGAGACAAATTTCTCGTCGCGTCTCGAAATCTCGGCTCCCCGCCAGATCTCGTCTCGTCTCGTCTCGTCTCGTCTCATCTCGAAATCTCGTCTTGTTTTGAAAGCTCGTCATGTCTCAAAAAAATCACGTTCGAATAATATTACGGGTTATTGTGGCGCGTAGGCTTTATTCGAACACACTCGCGCACACTCAGACTCACTCGCACACAATCGCATGCACACCTACACTCTCGCACACATCTTGAGCTTCAGTGGAAAGATTGTTTTCGTTTGCGAGTATCACGAATACTCGGAGACGACACAGGCTCTATCGGACAGCAATTTCGAAAGGCCCGTGCTGTTGAAAAGTTTTTGGAATACGAACACGAAGCTGAAGTAGTTTTTAACAATCTGTGCATTATATTCTCTATATTTTTCGTGTTTTTCAAACTTGAAGCTAAATAAATTTTAATTACAATCGTCAATGCTATTTTTTAATTATTTACAATTCTTCGTTCAAATATTTCTATTCCAATCTACCTGTAGCCTGAGTAAATCGCACAATGTGAAAAAAAAAAAATGTGAATACAAAAAGTACTCGAATCAAAATCAAATGAGTTTAAAGAGTACGTAAGAAATCGAAGTACTAGAACTTACGATATGTATACCTGAAAACTTGAAAAATATTTGATGTTTGATTTTTGACGTACTTCATGTACTCGGTACTTCAAATACTTAGTACTTCAGGTACATGGCGCATTAAGCGATTCAAGTACTCAGTACTTCAAGTACCCGGTACTTCGAGTACTTGGTACTTGAAGTTTGTTCGGTACTTGGTACTTGGAATACAAGAGTACTTCAAATACTTGCAGTACTTTGTACTTTGCGCTTGAAGTACTTTCTGGTACTTTTCCCAGCTCTGCTACATACAAATACAAAAATAGTGCAAGCGATGGAAAAAAAATTAATTGCCCAGTTTAAATTTTGCATTATTCTTCGATTGCGGAATGAAAAAAATCCAAAAAAAAAAAAAAAAAGACAAGTACCTCGTGCTTCTGTTGGGCGTAAAAGCCGGAAGAGGGAAATAGATCGATCTGTCCGAGCTCGAACAACAGTCCGACATTGTCCCGCTGTAGTCTCTTTATACTGATGAAGAGCTTTTTGTATGGGCCGAGCTTGTGATCGGCGCCCCCGACGATATTATCCTCCTCTCGAAGGGTGAGAAGGGCCTTGCCGTCGATCTCGTGAAAATTAAAGTGAGATATGTATTCGGCATGGCCGGCGTCCCTTAGCCAGACGATCACGTCGTCACGGCTCCAGTCGCCCACGCTCTTGGTGGACATATCGAGCGGCGCTAGTCCGGCGAGTCTTTAATTTCGCGTCTCGGCGATAGGCTCAGACGAGACGGCACGAACGCTCTTTCAAACGGAGAGAGAGAAAAAAACATCGTACGGAATGTTTACCAAAAGCTAAAGTCCGTTGAGCTCGTTGGTAGGAAACAATGATGTTTTCTTCGGCCAAGCATTCAACAACAAACGCGCAGATTTTCATCGAAACAACAGAAACGTCTTGGGGTGCAAAGGTTTAATAAAAAAAAAAAATTATTTAAACAAAAAACGGACTTTGAGCGGTTTCATTGCTAATCTGATCTATGTGGATTATCATTTCTCTCTGTTGACCTATCGGATTCAAGGGAATTTGTAGGCTTTTGCATTTTAAAAAAAAAATGAAAATAACCAACAGGCGAGCGTGTAAACGGAAAAAAAAAAACGTGCCAGAATGCAAATATTTTGAAATTTTAACGCAGAGGTAGAGACAATGGAACGGTATTTTGCAGAATTGTGTAAAGCGAAAGAACACACAATGTAATTTAATGGTATCATTTTTTTTTTTTTTCTTCAAACGGTAATATTTTAATGTAATTGAAATTAAAAATAAAATTGTTTCGTTTGTATTCTTACCCAGAAATCATTGTCATCTGTCCATCTCGTGATTGTACTTTTATTTTTTTCAGAATCTACGATTACTCTGAAGACGCGTCGTCCGCTAGGATATGAATTTTTTAGATTTTTTTTCCAACAGCACCAGAGTTTTTCAACAATTAATAAATACACAGGGTGAAGTGTCACTGTCAACGAAATTTTTTTTACGAAACGTCGTGGTTAAGGGTCACCGTTGGACCTTGAACGTAATGTGTAGTATCACGAGGAATTTTTTTTTCCATGTCAAATCTCACGAATGCTTTTTTTTGTTCACCACTTTGTGTGACCCTTAAGGCGATTGCGCGGTATACCGCGGTCGGTAACACAGTACGCCTTCGTGTGTTTTTCCCCTTATCGATCGTCGGTATTTCCATTGGCGCTCAACAATAAATTCCCCCCCAAACAGTACAGAAATGTTTTTCTTTCCCAGAAAGCTTTTGCACAATCATTTAAAAAAAAAACGGATTTTATAAACGTTTGCTTCTCTGACGTGTTCAATTAAAAAAATATATATGAATAATGTAATTATCGTGGTAATTATATTTCGTTTGCTACTGGCTGATTCAGCACAACTACTGGCGCGCACAAACACTACCGCGAATTATTTCCAGGTGGGGAGAGATTCCCAATGTACACACACACACAGAGCAGTTTTCCCGTTTTTTTTTCTCGGATTTAGTCTCGCTCCTTCGTTGATTCGGGAGTTCGGAGTTCGGGAGTAGTCAGTCTCGGAGATTCTGACGTGTTCGTCTTAAATGTATAAAAAAATCCATGTACATACCTCGCGTAAGCCCGAAAAAAATAATATACTACCTAGAATTACAAAAATAATTTGTAAAAAAATTTCAAAATAAAATACGTTGTAGTGTAATTTTGAATTAACGTACTTAAAGAAAAAAAAACGTAATTTCTTTTAAATCCAAGAAGCTCAAAAATCGTGATATACAGAAGACGCGGTGTGAAAATAAAAGAATATATTAATTTAAAAAAAAAAAAAAAAGGATTAATGAGCACCACGAGAAGCCACGAGTGTACGATAAGCGTTAGAAGAGAAAATACGAGATAATGAGTGGTCAAAAGTTTCAGTATGACGAGAGCGGTGGAACATTTTTCTACTTTTTATTGTCATTTCTCGCGCTTATACTCGTACCCGGAACATATTATCTGTGGCCACGCTGCACAAAACCAGGTTAGAAATATGAAATAAAAAATGAAAATTATCCACGTTGTTTAATTTTAATGCCACTTCATCGCGGTCGTCGTCGTCGTCGTCATCGCGGCCACGCGTACAAAATATACCGTTATCCAACGAGACCTCTTTTATTCAATTAAAAATTTCGTATAACGTTCACGTTCGTGACACTAACATTTGAAATGACGATTTTTTTTTCAAAATTCTCAAAAAAAAGTTTAAAAAAAAACAATTTTTTTTAAGTTCGAACTTTACGCACTTCCGGCTGCAAAAATTTGTTGCCTCGTGATAAAATATGACGATGGTATGAGGAATCGGTTTGGCGATAAATTCGAGTCACTGACTCAAAATTTAAGTCGCAGACCCAAAATTCCAGTTCAAGACTGAAAATTTAAGTAATCAACACAATGTTTGAGTCACCGACTCGAAAATCGAGTCACACTCAAAATTCCATTCACTGACTCTAAATTCGAGGTACTGACTCAAAATTCAAATTCGCCAATTTTTTTCAAAATTCTTAAAAAAAAAAACAATTTTTTCGAGTTTGAACTTTACGCACTTCCGGCTGCAAAAATATGTTCCCTTGTGATAAAAAATGACGACGGTATGAGGAATTGGTTTGGCGATAAATTCGAGTCACCGACTCAAAATTTCAGTCGCATACCCAAAACTCGAGTTCAAGACTCAAAATTTAAGTCATCAACACAATGTTTGAGTCGCCGACTCTAAATTCAAGTCACACTCGAAATTCCATGCACTGACTCAAAATTTGAATCACAGACTCAAAATTCGTTGCGCCGACTCAAAATTCAATTCGCAAATTAGAAAATTTAACTCAAAGACCCAAATTTTTGTCCAAAAAAAAAAAAAATTTTCCGAGATATTTTGTACATTTTGTGGATAGAAAGAAAAAAAGATTTCATTCACAAAATTTTTTAATTTTCTGCTCGTTCAGATCCGGATGAGGCGTCGAAGGAATGCGGCTGCGACGCTTGCAAGAAGAAAAAAATTATTCTGCAGCAGAATGATCCGTTGAAAGAGACGAGAGCTTTCGTTACGTAAGAATTCGCTTCTCCGTTTTTTTTCGCATACGTATGAATATTTTTCTTCCTTCCGTCGATCTTGGGTTCGTTGAATTTATGAATTTTTTCGGCGAATCTCAAGAGGGTGATCGGACGGAACAAAAATCAAGAGAAAATTGAGTATTCTATACATGCTCCCGCTGAAACGATGATTTTTATCCCAAAAGATGCGGAGGATGCTCAGGATATTAAGTTTTAACGAGAATGACGCTAAAAATTTATCAATGAAAATAAAAAAATTAATTTTCGATGCACGGAATTGTATCCATGAATTTTCCTTCAATTTTTCTTCTCGTCGTAATGATGTTGTTCCATCTCAAAGAATTTTTTACAATTTTAATAATATTTACTGCACGAGACGCCTGGTTGATGAATTATTATTATTATTACTATTATTATTATTATTATTATTTTCTATATATGCAAAAAGTTTGTGGGAAAACATATTCAAAATTTATGTCTTTAACTCAATTTTTAAACCTTGCCTGAAATAAAAATAGTCTTTACTATTTAAAAAGATCACGCTCATAGAGATCCTTCGTTTCATGATTTTTTTTTCTTGAGATTTTAACGCCAGAATCCAAAAAAGTGATTCCAGTTGGCCACGGAATTATTATTATCAAAAAATACCTCCGAAAATCTAAATTTTATGTCCGAATGTTTTTTTTTTTTTGTCCAATTTACAATTTTCAATACACAGTGGTTCGAAAACAACGAAAAAAATAATTTTAATGAAATAATTTTGAAATTTTCTCAACGCTCTAAAGAACTGAAAAAATTTTCGGTAATTACCAAATTTTCTTAAACTTTCTTGAATCCACGCAAAATTAGGCTGGTCCAATGTCTCGTATGCTTATAAAATTTTTAAATATATTTTATGAACGAAAAAATATTATCGTATTCGTAGTACCTGATCAAAAAAAAAAAAAAAGAATGAAAATTAAATTTGCTAATTGCTTTCTCACAATTTCGAAAGACAAATACAGCTTTTTCTGCGAAGAAGCCCAAATTGAAAAAAACAAAAACTCTCTCTCTCACAAGGCCCTGTCAATCTCTCGATATCTTCAAATTTGTTTAAAGATTTACATTTCACGGCGATGAACGTACATTATCATTAAACATAATTCCTTCAAATTGATCGAATAAAAAAACATTGCAGAAAGTTGCTCATTATTCTTGGCTGGGCAGCGCTCATACTCTTGGCCTACAAGGTATCGCAGTATGATACGGAAATGGCTAATTTCGATCCCTTCGAGATCTTGGGTATTTCACCCGTGAGTTAAAAAAAAAACAAATTTTTCATTTAAACTTTAATTCCGGACAAATTAGTTCAATCGTACGAGCCTAGGTATGTGTGGCTTCGATGGGGTAATAATTATAATCCTTCGCAGGGCTCGTCCCAAGGAGAGATCAAAAGAGCCTACAGAAAGCTTTCGCTCATTCTCCATCCCGACAAGGAAACTGGCAATGAAAAAGCTTTTATGAAATTGACCAAAGGTAACACGAAAAATTCACAAAGATTTATATTTTATTTCTGTAAATAGAAAAAAAAGAAAATCACAACATAAAAAAAAAACACAAAAAATCACAAACGCATTTTTTCACGCACTTTACAATCGGCTCGTTAGTCATAATATTATTGGCCATCGAAATTGGCAAAAATTACGCGAAAAAAAGGTAACAATTTTTTGTTTTTTTTTTTTTTTCATCTTCCGCTCATAGCTTACAAGGCATTGACGGACGATGAGGCACGAAAGAATTGGGAAAGATATGGCAATCCGGATGGTCCGGGTGCGATGAGTTTTGGTATAGCTCTGCCATCATGGATCGTCGAGAAGGAAAATTCCGTATGGGTTTTGGGACTGTATGCACTCGTATTTATGGTCGCCCTGCCGATTGTGGTCGGCATGTGGTGGTACAGAAGTATCCGATATACCGGCGATCAAGTAAATCATGTTTTTTTTCTCTCTCTCTTTTTCCTCCTATCGAATCTCAGATTGTCGTGCGGTGAAATTTTCGCAAATTATTCGGTGTTCGGTGGTCCTAAAAATCCTCGTTGACCTGGAAATATTCTTCAATTTTGCTCGTCCATGAAAAAAATAAAATTAAATAAAAAACAAAGTTCCGCATAGGTCCTAGAATTTTTGACGAATTTTTTACTGGGCGCCACCGTAAATAAATGCATTGCTGCGTAAAATTAAAAAAAAAAAAAGCCTGAAAATTAGAAACTTGCATATTGCTTGCTCATCATTTTATCTCGACCGCAAAACTCTTTTTCCATGACAAAGTCGGGTTTTTTCAATTTTGGCTTCCTTATAGAGGAAGCTTTGTGGTCGAGATAAAATAATGAGAAAGCAATGAGCAAGTTTTTAATTTGGACGTTTTATTTTCGCGAATTCGATTTCAATAATTCGAAAATTCTCAACGTTATTTCAAAGTAATTTTGTGTTATCATCTTCGAAACCGCGCAGAAAAATTTTCCATCACTTTTCGACTGAATCGATGCTGTTGAACAAATAATCCTTGGATCGTCAATCGATCGATCGATGTTTTGGCATAATTTTAACATTTTATCGAACATCAGTGTCCCCTTAGCTTATTTTTGTAGACAACGCCGCGCCGGCTCGATATTAATAAATTTACGAAAGTCATAGCAAGCATATTATTTCCCATAAGCATTCGATATATCAAAAAAAAAATTAGAAACTTGGACGTTGCCTCTTCATTATTTTATCTTGCTCGCAAAGATTCTTCTATGAGCTAATGGGTTTTCCAAATTTGGCTTCTTCATGGAGGAAACTTTTCGAGCAAGATGAAAAATAATGACGAAGCAATGCGCAAGTTTATAATTTTCACCCTTTTTCCATTAATTTGATTTTAATGATTCAAAAATTTTTAACGTTGTTTCAAAGTAATTTCATTTTTACAATATCAAAACTGCACAAAAAATTTTCCATCACTTTTCGGCTAAATCAATATCGTTAAAAAAATCACCATTAGCTAGATATTAGAAAATTTATGAAAGTTAGAACAAGCATATCATTTTCCATAAACATTGAAAAAGTATTTGAAAACTCAAAATTTTAAGAAATCTGAAACTCTTTGACGAATCTTTTCAAAATCAAAACTGAAAATTCTTGTCCCCTAACTTATTTATGCGTAAAGCGTTTGATGGGTAGTGGTAAATTCGCAAAAGTTTCAGAGAACAGATAATTTCCCATGAAAATTAAAAATTTCACATAATTCAAAGTTTTGGAAAATCTAAACCCATTTATCAGTTATTTTCAAACTTAATACCGAACATTATGGTATCCCCTGGCTTATTTATGTGGAAAGTTCTGGCTCGATAGTGATAAATTTACGAATGTCAGAGTTAAGATACCATTTCCCATAAAAATTTAGAATTTCATAAAATCTGAACCCTTGGATGGATTGTGGCCAAATTCAATATCAGACATCCTTGTCCCCTAGCCTATTTATGTAAGAAGTTTTGACCCGATAGCTGAAAATTTACGAAAGTTAGAGCGAGTGCAGACTTTTTTTTTTTTAATTCAAAATTCTATAAAACCTGAAATTTTTTAACAAACCATAGGAATTTACATCCCTACTTGTATACAAAATTTGGACACGATTGCTCAAGGTGTTCTCGAGATATAACTGTTTGAATTTTGCAACGCCAGCACATGCATGCATACATCGAGACCTTTTTTCTAAATGTGAGCTCTTGACTAGTTGGAACATTTTAAGTACTCTGATATGAAAATCTCGGAAAAAACTGAATACAATTTTTTTTCAGAAGCAAAATTCAAAATTTAAAAAAAATCTGAAACTCTTTAGCGTTTCTTTTCAAACTTAATATCGAAAATTTGTATTTCCTTGCTTATTTACGTGTAAATTGCTGGCACGATAGTGTTAAATTCGCGAAAATTAAAGCGACATATAATTTCCCATAAAAATTGAAAATTTCAAATGATTCAAAGTTTTAGAAAGACGAAATCCATTTATCAGTTATTTTTAAGTTCAATAACGAACATTAGAATCCCCTTGCTTAATTATATGGAGAGTGCTGGCTCGATAGTCGTAGATTCACGAGGGTTAAAGTTAACGTACCATACTTCCCATAAAAATTAGAAATTTCATAAAATTTGAATAATTCGATTGATTGTCGCCATATTCAATACCAAACATCCTTGTCCTCTGGTCCATTAACGTAAAAAAGTTTCTACCCGATAACTGAAAATTTACGATAGTAAGAGCGTGTACGGACATTTTTTGAAAAATTCAAAATTCTATAAAATTCGAAATTTTCGAGCAATTTCGACAAAAATTGTAACAAACCACGGATTTTTACCGCCCTACTTATGTGCAAAATTTGAGCACGATTGCTCGAGGCGTTCTCAAGGTTCAAATTTTGTTTAAACTTTGCAAGGCCAGCACATACATCCATCCAGAAGGTTTTCTGAATGTGATTTTTTGGACTATTTGGAATATTTTAAGCACCCTGACATGGAAATCTCAATAAAAAAAAAAAAATTTCATGAAAACAAAGATTCGGAAATAGCGTCAATTAAAAAAAAAAAAAATACACACTAATTAGACGATAGAAAGTGAAATTTCAATTATTTGAACCCGATTGAAAAAATACGAATTTTATCGATATTATTTCTCAGCCCGATTACACGTCGTACTTATTTTTCATTTTTTTCACGAGGTATTGCTGGCAACAACGCAAATGTACTACGGTTTGTTCAGTAAAACGTCGTCGACGACCCTCAAGCGTGTGATCATGATACTGGGTGCTTCGTGGGAATTTTCAAAACGCTGCAACGCCGAAATCGTCGAGAGGCAATCCGACAACGAAGAAGTTCCCTCCGTACGTTTTTTTCTTTTTTCACGAGTAGAAAGAAAGAAAGAAAAACAAATTTTTCGTACAATTAATTGCAAATCTCAATCTTGGATCTCTGATTTTTTTTTCAGCTAATCAAGAAAATCAGTAATCTGGGAGAGAAGAACAAGGAGCCACTTTTGTGCAACATGTATTCGATAAAAGCACGAGCGATTATACACGCTCATTTGTCAAGAATTCCTCTTAATCCCGAGACCCTCGAGCGAGACAGGCAGTACATAGTAAAAAAATGTCCTTATCTCATACAGGAAATGATCACCTGCGTAAATCAATTGATCCTGCTGGCATACGCCAGACGAGGTAAAATCCAAAAAAAAAATCACTTGGAAAAAAAAATACAAATATAATCAACAAAATACAAATATAATCAACAATTGTCTCTGACAAAAAAATATATATATATATGTATATATTTCGTGATTCGACAGTATCAAGACTCTTGCGGATTCAGACGATCGAGAATTGCATGAGGCTGAGCTCTATGATAATACAGGGTTTTTGGGAATTCAAAAATCCTCTTCTGCAGTTGCCCCACATTGAGGAGGAACATTTGAAATATTTTCTCGCGAAAAAGCGCAAAATCAAGAGTCTGCAGCAATTCGCACAGCTCAAGGGCGACGAAAGACGGCAAATATTACGCAATCTTTCGGATCAACAGTACGAGGACGTTATGAAGGTACTGGGTAACATGCCTTACGTCGATTTCAAAGTTCAGTCGGAAGGTCAGTATCAATTAATTCTCGTGTAAATTTGCGTTCGATCATTGGTCGCATCCTTGAGCGGCATTTACGCCAGAGCGCGCATATAATTTATCTTGCCCATTGGCCACGTGTATACATTCCTAAACAAAAGTTTGAACCTATCGGTATCACGCTACTTCGCTATTAGATAAAAATATGGGAAAAAAAATCAACAATACCGAAGACAATTTAAACATTGAATTTCAATAATAATAATAATTCCAAAAGGTTATTGATAAATTGGTTCAAAAAGAAAAAAAAACATTATTCAACGAATCATCAATAAAACTTATTTTTTAGCTTGAAGTTTAGAGTTCGCTCAACGAGGATTTAGGTTTCCCGTCTAATTAACACGTAAAAAATATTGTTTTTCGTTCAAAATGATGTCAGGCAACCAAAAAATTGGCGATGTCTTTCTTGGCTTATTTGAAAGCATGACTCATCCCCTGAACGATGATAGGTCGTTTTTCGACTTACCTTGTTTCAATTTTTTTTTTTTTTACGCCACTTTTCGACCACAATAGTCACTTTTTCATGTTTACAAAGTCTCAAAGTTATCAATGAGTTCAAAATGAATTGCTACAAGTATTGATTGTTGATTCGAATATAAATAACCAATTCCAAAAATTGGTAAAACATAAAAAATTTCTCAAAACGAACATGATTTTTTTAATAAAGTTGAAGATACGGAAATACGGAATTCAATTTTATTCAAAAAACGATGTTCATTTTGTGAAATTTTGTATGTTTTACCTATTTTTGGAATTGGTTATTTATATTCCAATCAACTATCAATACTTGTAGCAATCCATTTTGGACTCATTGATTGACCTGGGAGATTTTGTAAGCTTGAAAAAGTGACTATTGCGGTCGAAAAGTGGCGTAAAAAAAAAATCGGAACAAGGTAAGTCGAGAAATGACCTATCATCGTTGAGGGGATGAGTCATGCTTTCGAATAAGCCAAGAAACACAGACATCGCCAATTTTTTGGTTGCCTGACATCATTTTGAGCGAAAAATAATATTTTTTACGTGTTTATTAGATGGGAAACCTAAATCCTCGTTGAGCGATCTCTAAACTTGAAGCTACAGCGCCCTCCTTGAACGAGAATCTCTTTAATGTCAAACCTAAAGTTTTGATTGGTAGGAGCGAAGAAAAAAAAAAGTTCATTTTCGACACACCCTAATATATATATACATGTAGAAGGAAATATTTAAATTTGTAGAACATGGGTTTGAAGAAATTGTCTCGAGCGAGTGCTTGAAACTCGCGAATTGCCCGATTTGAAAGCGATTTTTTACATGTTTTTTTGGCATTGAGCTCCTAATTTTACAGTTAGCACCTTGAAAAATTCATAAAAAAATCGTCAGTAAACTGAAATGTAGACAATAAAAGTTACGCGCTCAGGCCTGAAAGAGACGCGAGTGTGATATCTGCGAACTATCTCTGCATAGCAAATTATCCACGATGACATCTAAATTTTTGGGACAATGCCACTTCTCTAATTTTCCACATACATGAACAAAGTAATTCTCGTTGGATAGGGTCTTTTTACCCATCTAGAGACTAACGGCCAGATTTTTTGGAACCAAGCTGTACAATAATTATTACAACCATTAGTGCTTTCGTTTTTGCCGAAAATTTACATTTCTATATTGAATTTTTACGTTTCTCCGGCCATTAGCCTCTGGATAGAGGTTTCCAGAATTACCTGTTCAAATTTCAAATAATTCGAGTTCGTAGTTTGAGAATTGCATTCATACAAAAATTGGCGTACACGCCGTTTTACCGTTAGAGTTTTCAAAGAATTGACTTGGTCCAAATTTTCACTTCAAATTAGAAATCCGTGATCCCAAAAATCTCCTATTTTCTATCGAAATCGAAAGAATTTTATTATTCCCTGCCGCTTGGGGTGCATTAAAATTTTTTTTTTTTTTGCCGCTCAAGAGATTGATAAGAAGAACCAAAAATACGTTTTCGGTTCATCACGACTCGTGATACGGGTGGTGGAATAAATGTTTTATTTTTTCTGCGCAAACATTGTTTTTCCAATTCTTGTTAGTGATCGACGATGAGAATCCAACGGTTTATACGGCAAATGCGATAATAACGGTGACGGTTGTACTGACGCGCAAGGACATGAGGGATCTGTTCGGTGATGATAGCGTAAAGGAGCAAACGGCGATAGACGAAGATAAACAAAATGGGGAAGGTGAGACGAACAATGTTGAAACGACCGAGGAACAGAGCAATACGTCGGAAAAGAAACCGGCGTGGTTGAAGCAAAAGAAAGTAGGGAAGAAGGCGCACAAGAGGAAGACGAATAAAAAATTGGCACCTGCCAAAGTAGCCACGACACCGAGGACCGGTGGTCAACAGGAGGAAACGCCAAAAGCGAGAAAGAAGGAGGACAAGGACAAGACGGAACAGGATTCTACCAAAGAAAAAGCATCGGCTGGCAGCGATAGCGACGCCGAGAGCGAGAGAAGCGAGGAGGAGGAGAGTTCGAATGAGAAGAAAGAGGCAGCTTTCGAGGACGATGACTCCGAGTGGGAAAAGTAAGCTCATTCATGCGTAATTTTTTATCCATAAAATTAATAAATAATACGAGCCCAAGCTTTGCTCATACCGGAGCATGTCTTGAAAATTTTTAGATCTCGATATTAAATTTTTTTGAATTTTTTCTGCAGAAAGATTAGAAAAAAAAAATAAGAAAACTTGGATACCCTCCAAGATTATAAGGTAGTCCTTGCACTTTGGCACCGATTGGAGAATTTTCGTGAATTCGAGGTATCACTCGATCCTGAAACATTTTTTTTAAGACCGCAAAGTTTCAGTTCACGTTGCCGACTTGTTGGGCAAGAAATTCCGACTTTAAAATCGCCATTTTGGCACAGGATATACGAAATAATTAGCTCGCCAAAAGTTCAATTGAAAAATGAACCTCAATACTGGAGAAGTGATACATTAAATAATCAATTTGTTCATGCAATTTTGAGCTTTCGATAGATTATATAAAAAAACAAGTAGGGTCGCGGGATGTTAGACAAAGAAATTTCGAATTAAGGTGGTCCTTGCACGGACGGTGGTGGGGGGTAGACGCGGCGGAAACAAGAAAAATAGCACAGGGAATAGGTAATATAAATTTACATTGAATAAAGCAGTATGCGGACGAGTATTATTTGTTAAAGGGGTGTATTCTGAGCTTAAATCCAGATTTAAGGGGTTCTCAGAGCGTCGCTGGCGCTACTATCGCGAGAAACGCGTTTAATTCGATATCTCGAGAACGGTTCATTTTACAAAAAAAAAAACTATAGAGATCTTTTCTCTTCTAAAGTGAATTTCCAAACTTTTTTATTCGAAACTTTTTTTTGTAGCATCAATATTTTTCGAGTTATTTCGTTAGAAATGCACAAACTTCTCTATTTTCGTTTTTTTTTCGCCCTTATCTCTCTAACCGTTCACTTTTATTGAATTTTAAGGTAGTTCGGTCGAGTTTGGCCGAAGTCAAATTTCATCCGTAATTCAGATTTATTTACGTACAATTTAACCATATGAAAGCTATGATATATTGAATTGTTGCATAAAAAAATATTACAAGCTTCTTTTAGGGTGTAAATGATAAGTTAATGATAATTAATACCCGGAATAATGACAGACTCAACTTGACTCATTCTCTACGTTAGGGAGCGAGCTAATCTAACCTTACGCATAAAGTTACTAGATTGCATTCGCGAGTTTTGTTGTATGCTTTAAAACAGTATAATGAAGAACAGGGGAGAAAAAAGGCTCGTCTCGGGGCAAGTACAGTTGAATCAACGGTCAGTATGCAATGAACTCGGAACTCGTCTACTTGACATTGTATATCTTGCCGAACAACTCAAATGTGACAGTTGTTCAGAACCACTTTTGCTGGCGTTCATCGAATCTGAAGTGAGACGCGGATTAGCTTCGATTTTCACATGTTTTTTCCCCTAGTCTTCTGCTAGCGAGCAGATCCGGTGTATGACAAGAACAGAGACCGCGGACTCGCATTAATTATTGAAATAAAAAAAAACTGTACGGTAAATCGACTTAAATCTTTGGTAAATATCTCTTATAGATATCAACCATTATTGTGGTATGTTTTTTTTTTGCCCTTAAACGATTAATTTTTCGTGTATACTGAAATTTCGATAGTTGGCGTGTCATCTGAGCCTTATATGCCCCATAAGAGCAATGTTAACTTATTTATTAATTACGCAAAAACTACACGGTATATTAATTTGAAATTTTGCAGGCATGTAGAGCAAGGTCAACTCTTTTGATTAAATGCAAAAAAACAGGGTGTTAAACGTGAACCTCAATTCGACCGAACTACCTTAAGTATTATCAAACTTATAGATCATTCAGTTATCTTCATTTTTTTTGTCTTTTTAACAATACTTTTGTAGTTATTGCTTAGTTTATCGATCGAACTCCGCGCCATCAACTCAATACATCAGTATGTATTCAGTACTGAGAAAAAAATATTAAAGTATTGACAAATGATTATTTATTGGTCAACTTACCTGTATAAAAAGGTAAATCGATTGAATAAATCCATCTGAGACAGCCATTTTTTCTTCGCAATTGTTTAAATATTATATTTTACCGTTTTTTGTATTTTTTATTGCATTCAACTAAATAATAATCTAATTGAGGATCAGAAAAGAAAGGAAATTAATAATTAAAATTGTTCCACACTTTTATTAATAAGACAATTATAATTTAAAATCAATCGTATGAGGTGGATGGAACAGATTCATGTACAATATTTTCCTATTCAATAGTATCCTCCGGAATATTTTCATTGCCCACACCATCTTCGTTTATACTTTTCATAACATTGGGAACATTGGAACAAGAATTTTCCTCACAATTAATACAGATAACCGTGCAGTGTAAACCTGCTTTTCTGCACGCACAAGTTCGATCGATAAATTAAGCAATAACTACAAAAGCATTGTTGGTAGAGAAAAAAGTTTCAGACAAAAGATGCAGATAATTGAATGATCTATAAGTTTGATGATAGGTAAAGCTCAATAAAAGTGAACGGTTAGAGAGATAACTACAAAAGTATTGTTAATAGAGAAAAAAGTTTCAGACAAAAGATGCAGATAATTGAATGATCTATATAAGTTTGATAATAGGTAAAGCTCAATAAAAGTGAACGGTTAGAGAGATAAAGGCGAAAAAAGACGAAAATAGGGAATTTTGTGCATTTCGAACGAAATAACTCGGAAAATATTGATACTACAAAAAAAAGCTGAAAAATTTAATTTAGAAGAGAAAAGATCTCTATAGTTTTTTTTTGTGTAAAATAAACCGTTCTCGTGAAATCGAATTAAACGCGTTTCTCGCGATAGTGGCGCCAGCGACGCTCGGTGATCCCTTAAATCTGGATTTAAGCTCAGAATATACCCCTTTAACAAATAATACTCGTCCGCATACTGCTTTATTTAATGTAAATTTACCCTCTTCCGAGCGACCTATTCCCTGGGCTAAAACAAGAGAGAGTCGAACCGCTCACGGGGCTATCCGTGTATTTCATCGTTAAATAGTAGAGAACCACCTTAAACATCCGACGACCCCCTGTTTTTATCGTCGTTATGAATTCTTAAGAATTTTTCACATGCGTAGGGCAATTTGTATCAGACATCTAGGATTATGCGGTGTATAATTTACTAGACACAGAGCGAGCAATGGCCCAGTCGGTTCGACTCTGGACTGTCACGCAGGCGGCCAGGGGTTCGAATCCCGTGGCCGGCACCAATAGATTTTTCCAAATGCTTTTTCCTCGAGCTCGACGGTTCGAAACCCATCTAAAATTGTTGGTTCTCCCAAATTTACTGGGCCGTTATCGAAGAGGTTGCGAAATCAACGGAGAAACTACTAGTTCCATAAATGAACAAAAAAAAAATATGCGCCCAATGTATGAAGGAGTCTTAAGCTTGACAGGGCAAGGCCCTTTCAGTTCAGTACTTTATTATTATTATTATATATGTATATAATGTATAATAATATATTATATATTATATATAATATAATTATATAATATATAATATATATAATATATATAAAAAATAATTATATAAATAAAATATAATATATAATAATATAGTATATTATTATTAGATAGAAATCTGGCCAGCATGTCATTTCCATAAAGTTGCCTCATAAATTTAATGATTTTTAAACTAATCATTTTTAGATAAATGTTCGATAACTTGGCTTGAAATTTTTCAAGTATGTTGTGGATATATTTGTACTCTACTGTAGACAAAAATCAGTTCATTGTAAGATATTCGGGTTCGTGCAAGGAACATCTTAAATCTTAACCGAGGTGGAATAATTCAACGGACTAGTAAAATTTATAACGAAAAATCGAAATTACTCAGAAAAAAAAATTAATTCAAGCTCAAAAAGACATCTCCGAGGTTATTATAAATTCTGACAACTAATTTTACGTGTTATCAGATTTTACAGCTTTCTCCGACAATTTTATTGCTAAAATAGTCGATCACGTGATTGGTCCATCACAAGCACTGCCATAACGTGCAAGACATTGGAGAGGTCAAAACAAACAAACAAGAAACTTAATTTTCAACGAATTTCAGGAAATTAAAAAAAAATATAATAAACCAAAGCCGTACCTCCCAGAACTTTGAGGGTATTTTATGATAGAATCGAACGATACAAAATTCTTGTTTTTTTTTCATTAAAATTTGATAACTATACCATTAAAATATTCACGAATTATCTTCGTGGCTTGCCACCAGAGTTGTGAATTGGCAGGAAATGTGGAACCTCTAATTCTTCCTTGAAACCCGAAAACCCAATACACGCTTTATTCTCATTACAGTTCACTCGGAATGTTTGGTAATTGCGTAACTAAAAACCCCGTAAGAAGTCGATCGGTCAGATAGTTTTTTCGCCATTTTTCCCGCCAATTTGAGGAATATGGTAAAAAAGTAGTTTCAAAAAGAGCGCATTTATCGTTATGATTTTTTAATAAAAATAATTGTTCTGCATCGTTCAACCGTATGACAAATCATCCTTGAAGCGCTATTGCAGAACTTTTTTTTTTGTTATATCATAACTTAATCAATAATTTCTTTGATAATCTATCAAGCTGAGAAATTTAATTTCACTATTAATTCTCGAAAAAAGTCAGTTACGTAACAAAAAATTGTTAACGAAATCGCTAAGCGGGGGTGCATCTATTGATTTGATAACAAAAAAAATCTGAAAATCTTGTCTATGGTTTTTTTTTCTACAAGATTTCAACAGCGAATATCAAAGAGGGACAAGGTCTTGGAGGGCAGAGGTAACGTCTCCCACGTTGTTCACTGTCCTCGGTTTCCCGACGTCAAACAGGAGTACTGGTGGGTCTACATATGCGACAGAAAATCACGCACGCTTCTGTCGAGTCCGGTTCACGTGACATCGTTGGTACACATAGAGGAATTGCAATTGCGCTTTACCGCACCAATGTGGCCCGGTTTATATACCTTCACGGTCTGTTTACGAAGCGATTCGTACTTTGGCTTTGATCAGGCTCAGGACATCAAGGTACCACGATTTTCACGAAATATATGCGTGATAAATTTTTCGCTTCAACTTAATACAATGTGAAGTAATTGACAATTTTCTCTTCGTCATGGAGAAAGCTTTGTGATAATGGAGAAAAAAAAATTAATTTCACAAAATAATCGCTTGAGGGATTCAATTTTCAAAATTAAATTTTTAAATTAAGAAATCTGTGGTCCCTCTAATTTGTGCAAATTTTCAAATATCGAGCTTATATTTTCGACACAAAGAGAATATTATTGAAGGTCGATTGACATTATATTTGGCAAAAATCGGTAAAAAAAATGACATTTTATTAAATTAAAAAAAAAATTCAAGCCTTTAATTTTCGCAGCCGAAATTGTAAAACCTAACAGAGAGGGCTTTGTGAGCGAAATAAAATAATGAGGAAGCAATGTGCAAGTGTCGAATGCGCACACTTTTTTTTCTTTCTCGTTCACAACCGGAAATACGCATGATTGAATTTTTGAAATTAAAAAAAAAACATAGAATCTCCAAATTTTCTACCGACTGTCAAATTTTGGAAATAAATTCTTAAATGGCAAGAGAACCAGTAATGAAATTATAGAAATTTTAATTTCAATTTTTATGCACAATTGAACAAGTAGATTTTTCCTATTTCGGCTGGGTACAATGTAGAATCAATTTTTTTTTTTAGTCATATTTGAAAAACGCGAATGTTGAAATAAACTGCCAAAAAGATGAATTGGGCACAATGTACACAATGTACAGGGCGAGCAAAAATCAGCCTCGTCAGTAACGATTCTAAATGAATTCGTTCAAATCCATACCAAAGTTATCGGTATTTGTTGAAGAAGGAATTATTAATACCAGAAGGAGTTTGTAATTTTTTCGATACCAATGAACAATTTTCGAAGAAAAAGTTAATTGTTGCGAAATCAATTACAGAGTCCAAGAAGAAATTTGTCATTTTTTTCTCACTATAAATTATCAATTCTAGAGGAAATTTGAAATATTAAAAAATGGATTACCAATTTCCGGAAGAATTTATCATTTTTTCAAAATAAATAAATAATTTCATAAGGAATGATTAGTCGTTGCGAAATAAATTACACATTAAAAAAAAAAATTTCTAATTTTTCCGCAATGAATTTTTGCGCATTTTAATTTTTGCAAAATAAATTGCCTCTGCCAGGAGAAATTTGTAATTTTTTCTACTTGTTTGTAATGCTAGATCGTCACAATTTTCTCGAGCAAGCAGAGTAAAAAAAATTAATTATCCAGAAGAAACTATACCTGAGATTCTTCGTGAGAATCTACGAAACTGTCGAGTTGATGATTTTAGAAATTTTCAAGCTTAACCAAAAGTCACGATACATGTTTGTTTTTTAAACGCCGAATTTCCTTAAAAAAAATATCTAGCCAATTACTAATTAAATTAATATCATTCATGATTTTTATTATTAATAATTAATTTTTTGTGCTTCCTCATAGAGAAAGCTTTGTTTTCATGAAACATTTTTTTTGTGATTTTCATGCCAGAGTGCTTAAAATATGTGAAAACATCTAGAAAACATATTTATAAAAAATGTCTAGACGTGTGCGTGTGTGTGTTGTCAAAATTTCTAAAAAATTACAAATTTTATGGCATTTTGAAATTTACAAAAAATGTCCATGGTCGCTCTAACTTTCGTAAATTTTGAGATATCGGGACAAATTTTGTTACGCCAATAGGTTGGGAGACAAGGATGTTTGTTATCGAATTCGGTAAGAATCGCAGGGCTCGAGATTTTAAAAAAAATTTGAAATTTTCTAAAAATGGCTGGGATCGCTCTAACCTTCGTAAATTTGAGATTATTTAACCAAAACTTTTTATATAAATACACTATGGAATAGTGATGTTTGATTTTGAATTTGGCAAGCGGATTTCATAAAATTTCGAAATTTTCGAAACATATCGGTGATCGCGCTAACTGTCGAAAATTTGAGATTATGTGCCCAAACAAATTAACCCAAGTACGCAAGGAGACAGGATATTAAATTTCGCAAAGACAAATCGAATTTAAAAAGCGTGCAAATTTGAAACTTGGACATTGCTTCCTCATTACAAAGCTTTCTCTGTGAGGAAGCCAAAATTTACGAAAGCCATCTCCACATTTACGAAACTGCGAACTTTCCTCACATAAGTAACTTTATAATGAGGAAGCAATGCGCAAGTTTTTTTTTTTCTATTAAATTTATTTTTCATTACAACGCTAATGCAATATTCCGTCGATTCTTCGTTGCGACAGTTGGATGTCAAGGAGGCGCTGGAAGTTCCAACCGAGCATCCGCAGTGGGAAATTTCCGACGAGGAAACGGCCGAGGACATTGACGCCGTTGACGAACATTCCGAATACACGACCGACGAAGATATCAGCGACAATGAATAATAATATAATATTAAAAAAAAAAAAAAAAAGACGACTGCAACAAATGCAACAAAAAGTCCTCCTCTGCCCCCATGAAAGTGCAACTATAATGCAAAAATTCTCGCGCTGTGGTTTTCGCGAGAGCAAAAGGGGAAAAAAAAGCGCGCGCGCGCGAATCAATTTGTTTTTTATACACAAAAATTCCATTACGTTTTTGTTTATCCCTTGCCATCCTCCCTCTATCCCCGGTCTATTTTTCCCCATATACTTTTTTTGTACTTATACTCGCGCCGGGACTATCTCACAGCAGGGAGACTCTATTCGACAAATAGCAAATGCATTATCAAAGTAGTTCGGGTGCGCGAACGTTTGAGCGAAAAAAAAAAAAAAAAAAAAAAGTCGAACGGGACGAATAATATTAATAACAACGCAAAGTGCAGAGCAGTGTGCAACGAGTTTTCTCGACTGTGAGAGTGAAAACGAGTTAGCAGTGGATAATAAAAAAAAAAAAAGATGAAACAAAAGGGAATAAACAAATATGATATTTATTTTAACGTTGTTGCTCGAATAATGGACATTAGGGAGTACACGTGTGCACAACTTTGTAATAAAAATAAGAAAAGAATATGAAATTTTCTGTAAGTTCAAACTCTAACTCGAGCTGTGATGCGAACTTTCTTCCGTAAGAATTACGAGAAAGCGTGACGCCTTTTTTTTTGTTTTGTTTTTTTTTTTTTTTGTCTTATTGTCGCTGAATCGTGACACCGTTAGGTATCATTGAGATCAGTTCGTCATTCGGTTCACGATACTCGAAGATTCTGGTACAGCGGCAGTCATGAATATCGCCCGTACGGTAAGCACAGGAAGAAATCCCAACAGATAATTTATAATAAATAAATAAATAAATACATTTTTACTTATTACAGTCTTTTTGACAAGAGCGTGTACGGCGAAACTCAAAAACTATTTGGGAGAAGGCTTTGAAAAAAAAAAATACACAGACAATACATGATACAAAGCATGATGCATTATTATTAATAAATGGTCCGGTCGCCTCCATTATTAACCCTAAGCTACCACACGTATTTTTTGCCTACGTCGCTACAGCAGTAGTTTTTTTTTTTTTTTTTTTTTTTTTAATCGATGAAGAATCAATCAAGGGACAGGTCCATGACAAAAAAAAATTGATAGAACGAAAAACCCTCTGAGTTATACGGGTTTAAAAAGAAGAACGTCCAAAAACACGAAAGAAATATTGATTTTGCAATTAGCCTGACGAGGTCCCTAGGTTAATAATCTCCTGGCATCTTCGAGGCATACTTTTCACTAATTTCATGACATAATCTGTTTCTGTGACCTGTGACCATGATCGGACGACAACTGACGCTTTCCATACAAAGCATCTTGAGGGAAGAGTTCCGCTATCTCTGTTAGCGTTCAAATCTACCCCGTAACGGTTTCCAAGAAAAAATGTAGCCGTACACACTTCTTGTCAAACAGACTGAAAAGTCCACTAAAGTTTAGACCATTGGCATTTTCGCCGTTCAAGCGTTATGCTACGTGTGCAATTTTTTCGCCAAAAATGTTATACGAATTTTTATCGTATCTTTATCAAGAAAAAATGTGACAAATTGAATGACAATGTGATAAATTATTTATTTTTGGGTAGCTCCTGAAGATCCACCTAAAAAATACGTTTTTTTTTTTACAAGAAACAGAATTTTACATGTGCCTGAATACTTTATCAGTCTTTTGACATTTTTTTCCCGGAAAGCTAACATTTGTTTGACGAGAAACTCAAATTTTCAAGGTACGTTTCAAGCGGCAAATAATACTCTCTTTTGGGACTCAACGGAATGTATTTCTTTCTAAGTTGAAATCGAAAACCTACAAAGGCCTGCAACTGGAATAAATGGACATGCCTGCCACTTTTTTTAAGCCTAAAACATGGCCCATACGCTCTAAAGGTGGCAAATAATTCCATTCCTCACAAAAAATCATTGCAATTTACTTCGTATTGGTATAATTCGATTGCACACCTTATTTGCCATTTCAATTGTACGAACTGGTGGGATTTCACACCAAACGTCTTCGATGGTTGATATATCCTGTTATAATTGAACAATTTTAATTTGAAAACAGTTTTTTTTTGTTTAAATCTAAAATGTACTCAATCATATGGTAGTAACGAAATTAAAAAACAAAATTAAAACCCGATTATAATCACAGGAGTATGTGAGAAATGATAGTTTTTTTTTAAATACCTCAATTATACTTTCTATTGCGGGAAATAAAAAATTTCTAGTGATATTGAAGGAAATAAGAGTTATAATATAAGACTGTATGAGTAGTCTTAAAAAAAATAATTGTCAATGAATTTATATAAATTATTTAAAAAAATCTACTCTTCTTTTGGAGAATTTATGATGAAACAAAACACACGAAAATTATAATTTTGAAAAATCCTAGGGTTTGCCACTTCCGTTCACTATTATATTTAAAAAAAAATAATTAAATAAATTTGAAAAATTGCCTTTTAGAGTATATTTTAAAAAATCTAGACTTTTTCTTCGCTAAGAGCATAAAATCTGAAGAATTCTTCATTTTTTTTACGAATTAAAATCCGATTCGGGTTTTCCGATACGACGTCCCATGGGGGAAAAAAACTCCATAAAATTTAATCGATTTTTATGTTGTTTTGCAACTTTGTATGGTTGTTGCAATCAAGTAGTAACTTAAATCCACGAATTTATAGAACTTGATAAATAAGACGGAGCTGCCGCGAACATTGTTAATTTTTTGAAGTTACTAGAAAATTTAATACCATAAGGTCCATATAAGCATGTCGGAATTGATATCTAAAAAATCAAACGTTATTGTTATACTTGGACCAATGTTAACATTTGTCCATCGCGTTTCAGATTCAACGTTTGCTTTTCGCATTATTCCTTCTCCAGACACTCGTCGGGGCAACTCAAGCACTCTGTAAGTTTTGACGTATAGAATTGTAAGGAGATATTTGAGATACAGTGACACGCTGATAAAATTAGGGTTCAATTATAAAGGTCTGTTTTTACAGATTTTTGTACATCACCCGTCATTAATGAGGTGAAACTCTTAAACACTATTAAGGGGTTACATCTAGCTCGGGGCCGGAAAAAAAGAAAATTTTTCGTTAATTTTTTCTGAGAAAACGTGTGCAGCTTTTCAAAAAAAAATTTTTTCACATTAAAGAGTATGGTTTCAAGTACCTTACACAATTTTTTTCATTAAAAAATGTTTATAAATGTGATAGGCAGAATGGTTTGCACAGAACGCTGTTTGAAAAATGTCTTTCGCAGTGACCACTGCTGCTGCTGGGAAATAATAAATCATCTGAAATAAAAAAAATCAAACGAATGTAGTTTTTGTACGAAATTATCTGATGCTTGATCGAATGATTCAATGAAATATTGATTTTTGAAAAAAATGGGCGCCGTCCAAGGTGGTCGTGAAAATTTCGGTGAGAAAAACGCTCCATTTTCGTTGATACAAAACAAAAAAACTATGCATCGAAAAAAAAAAATTCCTTCAATCAAGCAATCTGCCTTTCGATATGTAAAAGATGCTTGTCAAATTCGAAGTTGATCGGTGCAATGACTTTAGAGATATCGTAGTCGCCGATTTTTAAAAAGTGATTTTAAGTGGGTGTTTAGTGTTTATACATAGATAAGATTCAATTTCAACCTGCCTGAAAACGCGCATGATTCCGTCAATTTTGATTGAATCGGAGAAATCGTTGGAAACCGTTTAAAAAATTTCAACTAACTGTAACCCCTCAATACAAAATCATTAACCGAGAACTATTCGCATTTTCACCAAGTTTAATCAATTTGCTGAATAACTACAGTTCGTTCGTGCAAAAAAAAATATTGAACAAATATTACAGATACAGGGGACTCGATAGGCAAGTACTCGGAGTGCAAGTACTGATAGTACTGCCACTCAAAGACTCAAACTAGTTATACTCACGGTACAAATACTCTACGTAGAGTACTTGCACTTCTACTTGATATACTTAGTTGTTGTTCGAAAAAGTACAAACCCTCCAAGTGAAAATACTCTAAATGTAGAAACTCTAAGTATACAAGCGCTCCGAGTAAAACTGTTATAAGTGCAAAATTATACTAAATACAAGCAGACTCAATATAAAGAGTCTAAGCAAAAATCTTTTAAGTACAAGTGCTCCGAGGAATTTTACTTGGAGTACACATGTACTTAGTGGATCTGGACTTTGAGTACTTGCACTAAGAGTGCTTGTAGCTTTGAGTATCTGTACATTTGGAGTACTTATGCCTGAAGTACTTGACACTTGTGTTAGAATACTTGTACTTGGAGCGTTTGAAGTACCAGTACCCGAAGTACAAAAGAGCTTAAAATACCGGTACATGGAGTACACGTATTCGAAGTACAAATAGTTAAATTGCCCAGTACTTCAAGTAAAAGCATATTTTGTTTTTCTTATACTGTGAAATGTCCGTAAAATTTTGTAATTTTATTGAAAAAAAAAAAAAAAAATATATATTCGAATCAAATCCCATTCAATGATGGTATTTCATTTTTTTTTAAATTTGAATACTTGCACGATCTTCGAATATTCGACGAGCCATGAAGAGCGTTAATGTCTGTAAAAATAACTGACACGTGATTTCTCTGATTACCTTAAATTTCATATCACATAATCTATTGATCTCTCGCAGATCCCGGAGGAAGAACGAAAAATCGTGGCAGAGGACCTGTCTACACTTACGTCAAAACCGACAAGCAAGGAAACGTTAAATGGGGGGTTCGTCATTACGTTCCTCGAAATCCTTGAAATTCTTCCGGTACACTTACGTTATAATATTACAATATATATATATATATTTGATCTTTTCACATCAACGTTCGTATAATAACCTTACAAAATTCTTTAACGATGAAAAAAAAAAAAAATTAAAACATGGCAACGCTTTTAAATAGATTTTGATTGACGATCGTGAAAATTCGTTATTCAATAAAAATCCAGATCCTCCATATCCTCGATCGATGGATGAAAACCATCGAGCGACTCGATCCTAAAACAATTTTATCTTTCATGCTTCTGAAAATCTGAGCGACGATTCCAGGGGAAATTGCATCGTGTGTGTGTGTGACTTACAAATTGCGTAGAACTATACTGTCGAATATCACAGTGTCGTTTGGAGTCATGGAATCCATAAAAGCTAAGCATGAATTTTGCTCCTCGATCGCCCCCTTGGACACGATCTCTTCGTAATTTTTACGATAATGATCGACGAGATTTTCGGAAGAAGTCAGAGCTGCACGCAGCTGTATAATATTCCTTTCGAATTCCTCGATGCGACTGCGAAGTTGAAAATATTATCGCCATACAGATCCACGAATAAGTTAGTTGGGCATTGTTTCTTTTTATTTTCTTTTTCGAACATTGGATAATCCTGTTTTGCGACATGAAAATCTTTGAGATTTTTTTTCATGATATTGTTTACAATATTATTGAAAAAAAATATATATATTTCCTTCATATTTGCCAACGAAAATTCTCATTGTCAATTTATCAGTGGTATAAAATTCAATCAAATCGAATTAAATTCTGCTTTATGCACCGATTATTTTGATTGTCGAATATCATGAGCCAATTAGTTATGAATCCTTTGGATTTTATGAATTTGAATTATCGAATTTTTTGTTGAAAAAATCTTAATTTCGTATGGTGCGGGCCGGGGAGGGATTCTAGGGGAAAATTTTGTTTACCTCACGAATGAATCTATCTCGGTAGATCGTAGTTGTTCTTTCTGAAGTTTCAATGCACTGTATAGCAATTTAACCATTTCCACTGGTGGACTAGGCTGCATTCGATTTTCTTTGACGACCGCCTCCAAGTAATCCGTTGCTTTTTTATGCCTGAGGACAAAAATTTCGGCGTCATTAGCGACGACGAATATCAACGAATAATCTCTCGTCGTTATGATAATTCTACCTTCGACTCACAGAATCATCCAATTTTCCAGCCAATGAGTTTCGGAGATGGTTTTCAAATTTTCAAAATCCCTGGCCAATCCGCTAATCTTCGCTGCAACTTCTTCCGTACAATTGACAAGTTTTTGCGTCTTTGATCTCGTTGTGTCCAGAGATTCTCTCAATTCGATCCTCATTCGTCCGTACTCGGGTGATTGTGCGAACAACGCGAGCTCCCTCGTCAAATTATTCGTGCTGTCCGTCAGAGTTTTCACGGTTTCACAAAGATTTTCGTGTGCCATGTTGCTCAAGTCACTATAAGATCATTTAAAAAGTTGAAAAAAAAAAAAATACATCAAGACCAACGAAGACGATAAACACAGATGGGCAAAATCAAATTTTCTGAAATTACATATAAAAATTATAAGAGCCAACTTTTTGTTGCTGTATTATTGCTATTTTTTTTTTTTAGTATCGTCTTTAGCTTCCTCACGATAATGAGAAAGCAATCTGCTAGTTTCTAATTTGCCCGGTTTTATATAATTTTAATAGAGCTTTCGAAAAATCCAAAATCTTATGAAACCTGAATACCATCGTCAATTCTTTTTTTAAACTCAATATGGAAGTCGCTCGTCGCGTAGGCTATTAGCGAGGCAAGTATACCGCCATTTACGAAACTCAGAGCGAGCATAAGATTTTCTATAAAAATTGGAAATTTGAAAGAAAATTTTATAAAATCCGAAAATTTTTTAAAACCAGAAATCAAACCCAATACCAACTGTCCTTCAATGATACTTCATTCGTGTAAAAACATTTAGCACGATATCTGAAAACTTGCGGAAGATCGAGAAGAAAAAGAAATTTTTGAAAAAAAAAACACCAAAATTTTATAGAATCTTATCATTGCTGAATAAACAGCATTTAGGTAGATCCGATTGTCTCACACCCCTCAGTTTAAAATCCGCCCTAAACAAATACCCCGTACTACGACTTTTCGCTAAAATTTTAGCACGTGGATAAAGAACAAGATCTCTATGTCGTTCGTACTCCTAATTTCTTTGCGCCTTGAATCAGCTCGGGTTTGTCCTGATAAAGTGTGTAAGATCACCATCCTTTTTAGCGACCGCATACTTTCTTGGGCGACCCCGAGTTCCCTGTCGCAGGCCAGTCGGCCGCCTCATCTCCGGAAGGTCGCCCAGAGAATTCCGGGAGGCATTTGTTCGTAACACTTCCCGGTGCCATGCAGCCTTGGGCACGGTAGCTCTACTCGCACTGTAGCATGGGACTTTTGTGGTCAAGCCTCAAGACTTTCAATCGAAAATTCAATATTGGCAGCAAATTAAAAAAATATATTTATCGCTAATATCGGATCAGTCCCGTTTAAAGAATATATAAACAAAAATTATTGTAAATAATCGAATTATACATCTGATCTCGTGCATATACAACTCGGTTATTAGCAATATTTTTTATTTATATATTGCTTGCCGCAAAACATCGACACTACGATGAGACGAGCAGCATTCATCTGATATTTTTGATAAATATATTTGGGCAGTGGTTCATGGTTTAGAGGGTAAAAAAATCGTATTTCTTTTCTTTTTCTTTTCATTAATCGATAGTCAAACTATTGGAGAATATGTTCCGCAAGTTTTAGAGGTCAGTTCGAAATATTTTGGAAGGTACAGATCCGAGAACGGGGAAGGGTCGAGCAGTTGTACGAACGCTTGGCAATTTTAAAGCACATTTTCTCGAATTCTCATTTTTGTGATTTTTCCAAATTAGCAGGTGTGATAGGAAAAAAAAAAAATTTGACCTATCGACCCAAACAAAAGTTAATTCACCAGAGTATTGAAAACTATTCTAAATGAACTAAGAACATTGGTAAAAAAAAAATCATTTGATACCATTTTTATTGCACGAATAAAGAAAAGAAATGTTTGTAAGGATAGCCACTTTTTCGTTCAAGCTCGAAAATTAATATGACTTCACGGTTTTTTTCTGGGTTTTTGTAATTCATCGATTATAAAAATATATGCGAATTAAAAATAATTTTGATTTTCACGTATCGGATAAGAATTAAGCACTCCATCTTTCCCGTTAATTTGCGACTCCAGCGGCGAGGCGCTTCAATGGTCAGCTAATAACTCCATTTTGCGATAATTTGACGATTTTTTTTTTTTTTTAATACTTTTCAAATGTGTGTTAAACAGTCAAAAGTTTAAGAAGCTTCGTTGTTTCTCTCCTTACGAAAAAAAAAAAACCAAAAACCACCTCTTTTTAGCCCTCTAAACCAGGATACTGCCTTAATTTGCTGAGAACAATGAGCTTATCGATTGAAAGCCTGCACATGGTAAATTACTGGATTTGATAATACCAACTCAGCCCTGTCTACCGTTATCACAAGAGTGATCAGCCGGAGAGGTGTTCTCTCTGGTAACTCTTGTAATTCCAGCGAGTTGCTCGCCGGGAGAGTTGTCATTCGGTAGGCTTGTTTTTCGGGAGATTTGTTATTTGGTAGTATTGTAATCTGGCAGAGTTGTTCTGATAGACTTGTATTTGTAGAGTTGTTCTTTGGTAGTGTTATAACTGGTAGAGCTGTGAATGTACCGCTCCACACCCGAAAAGCTTCGCACGTGAGTGTTTTTGCTGATCCCACACATTTATCTCTCGACTAGCTATGCGAGTACACGGTCTACCCTCATCAAAGCCCTCACGCGTGAGGCTAAGTTTAAATACTCCGGGATGTCACCCAATATCCCAGCAGGAGGTTCCGTTCGTAACGGAATGATTTTTGTATGTCTTGGAATGATTTTTGCAGGTCACCAAGCTGGCTCGCAACTTATCACCCCAGGCGATGAGTGCGCTACGTTTCCTATGCCGATTACCGCATTCTCGCAGTTTTTTTTTTTACAAATTCCCCCAATAATCCGCCGCATGTTCACCCTAAAGGTGCCATTTCATGGGCAGTGAGCAGCAGCAGCAGTTTAGTAACTTACTAGATTTTACTAACATCAGTCTAGTGATTTGACGCAACAGTAGAGCTGCTCATAAAATAGCGACGTCGTCTGCTAGCGTTTGCTGCTTTGCTGTTCGGATGAATGAACTTCAAGCAGCAAAAACTTGCGCCGGAAGTGCTAGTAACTTTCGGTGAATTGCTGCTGCTGCTTACTGCCCATGAAATGGTACCTTAAAGGTACCATTTCATGGGCAGTAGCAGTTTAGTAACTTACCAGATGTTACTAACATCAGTCTGGTGATTTGACGCAACAGCAGCAGCGACTGCTCGTAAAATAGCGACTCCGTCTGCTAGCGTTTCCTGCTGTGCTCTTCTGATGAATGAACTTCAAGCAGCAAAAACTTGAGCCGGAAGTGCTGGTAGCTTTCATTGAATTTCTGCTGCTGCTTACCGCCCATGAAATGGCACCTCAACTCCGCTTTGTCAATGAGTTATCAAGCAACAGCTCTGCATTCACCTTATCAACTCAGACTTCAGTTTGGTGTTCATTTGGTGTAAAGTATCTTCATTGTGGCGAGAGATACATTTTGGCCATCACTTTTCTATTCGCCTCATCTAAATCTACCTGTGAAATCAACAAATGCCATACTCGGCATTTCCTTCAATTTTTTAATCCGCTGTTTATCAATTAATTGAGCACAAATACGTGGCCCAGTGTGCCTCCTTTCGGTCTGAACTCTGCTTGAAATTTTACCTCAAGATTCAATCTCCCCCCCTCCGATTCAATTTTTTTTAACCTGCTTTTCATTATCCCGGCTAATAATTTTTACGACGCGTCTGGTAAACGCAATTTCCCTATAAAGATCCCGTCTCAAAGATCGAGAAATTTCTCGCCAATTTCCAATCTCTCACTACTTTTCCTCCACATCCGGATACCGTTAAAAATAACTCCGAATTTTTTTGTCTCTCCTCATCCTCATCGATCTTTGGAATTTCCCTCATCGTCCCATCTTCACCAACCGCTAATATTTCTAGAAATTCAACACATTTTTACAAGAAACACACTTACCCGATGACAGAGTTATTCTGAATGAAAATTAACGATCAATTGCAACTATTTTTTTTTCGAATGTGATTTAGAAAAAATTTGATTTTGAACGTTTTGCGGATAAGAATAATTGAATTATCATCAGGGGACTCACATCTTAATGCTCAAAGCAATCACGTACGAACGAAAGAGTTCGAGTTCCTGCTTTACAAAGAATACAGCTGCACGGTAATATCTCCTGTTGGTCTCGTGATTCAGTGACTTTTGTGGCGCGAAAATCATTCGTTGAATCGGCGGTGACATCTTCGGGTCGGGTGGCTCGTTCACGCGAAGGCACTCTTTGTGAAAAACGATGAGATGGAAATCCTGGAAAAAATGTAACTGTAGCCATGGAACGGAAAATTGTAAAAAAAAAAAAAATTTAACTACCTCTATGCAACTGATGACCGAGGAGCTCGGCTCACTTAGAACGTTGAGCTTGATGTCACTGACGATCTGATGGGCCACTTCGATTTTTGTTTTCTCGTAAATCAAGATCTGCAGTTCCCGTAGGCTTATTGTACGATTCACAGCGTAAGAATCAACTCGATAGTGTGGAACGGCGAATATATATAATATCTGTACATGATACAAACAAAAAGTCAATTCAAATCGACGCTCGGAACGAGGTTACGTTTTTCATTTTATTTGATTTTTTTTTTATACTTGAAATGTACCTTCCAAGAAAGTATGGACTTGAGAAGACTGAATACGATCAGCTCGTCGGATCCCTGGGCATCCTTGATCCTGCCTCGGCTCTTCGGATCCCACTGAAGAGCTACTCTGAACCAGGTTGTCAGCTCATTTCGCATACAACTGTGAGCATTGTGGATACAATTATAAATACATCATCCCTGGTAAATTATCACCGCTGTTATTGTTTTTTTTTTTTTTTTTTTATGATTTTTTTTCTTACTCGGACACGGTCGTGGGCCTTTCGATCTCTTTGCTGAAAAGCACATGTCCATCCTCTTCGCGCGCACATATACAGTCATTGCTCTTTTTTTGCAAGAGACTGACCCTGTAGAATATCGTTGAACGTAATATTCATGATTTCGGAGCATTGCGGGTGAAAAAAAGTTGACAAACAAAAACCTATAAAAATTATAAATTTCTGCATTGCTTTCTCATTACTTTTACGTACTTCTAAAGAAAGCTTATGCTATCTTCGCTTTAAGACGATGTATCATACGCTCCAACCACCACGATAACACGTACTGTACTTTCTCCAAAATGTCAAAACCGATCGGGGTTTATTGGCATGTACCACGTCACATATGAGTGAGAGGGAGATAGCTGCATATCCGCAATTACCCTAGAGAGGTTTAAAATTTAAAAAATTGACTTGCCTTCAATCATTTATAACAAGACCGCAAACGAATCTATCGTTTTTTTTTCTTTTTTAGGCGTCTTTATTAGAACATTATGAAATAAGAAAATGTTCAGAAATTAATTCTTAGGCCAATAATATGGGCGCTACAACGTAATGAGGTGAATCATGGAAAATCCGACTCTACCACACGATATCTCGAGAACCACTCGAGATATCAACTTGAAATTTATACATGAATTGTAAAACACTGTGACGCATCAATTATACCTTAAATCGGATTGAAAAAAAATTGTAACAATTTTATAATAAAGAATAACTCAAATTTTTCGAAATTTTTCATTTTCTAATTTTCGCTATTTTTTAATTTTTAAAAAATTTTCAGATATAATCTGTAGAGGAACGCATAACAAGGGGAAATATCTCTGGGACTCTCCAAGATAAAACTGAATTTTCCATCGTTTGCCTCATTACGTTGCAGCGCCCACATTATTGACCTAAGATTAATTCGCAGCTTCGCAATGAACGATTGAACGCAAGTCAATTTTTGAAATTTTAAACCTCTCTCCAGTTGCCTTTAGGAGGTTCACTAGGTATAGACCGGGGCTCGGCAAGGAGCAAATTTGCCGATGTTGGTCCAATAATTTTTTAAAGAAAAAAATACATTTTTTTTAATGTTTAAATGGAACTTTACATCGATCGAGTCACCTCTTAAACTTGATTCTCGGACACTCCCTATCGCGTAAAGCGTCATTATTAAAAACTGAATATTTTTTAGCGCGAGGTAGATTGGAAACAAAACTTTATTTTCTTTACACATTTTCAATTATGCACACTTATTTTTATCTTATGTTCATCGTAGAAAAACTCATTGATTTGTGATAAAATTGAGTGCGATGTTTTAGGCTTTTGAGACACCTCTTAGGATTTTTTTCAGAGTGCCTCCTTCACGAGGCTTAATATTACACTCAAGCTCAAGCTTTTGAAGGGGGGATGAAAAAAAATTAATTAAAGGTCCAAAATGAAACACCCTAATATATATACATATAGATTAGGGTATCCGTTATTTCCCAAATTGACTTTTTTCACTTGGGTATGGTCCAAATCATTAGTTCATAGCCTGAAAACAATTATGAAAAGAAAAAAAAATTTTGAAGTGCCATTAACCCCTGCCTGAATGACCATACTTATCCTATTTGATTAACATGGAATTTTTGCACTTTTTAGACTTTAATTTTTTTTTTTCGCTTACCGTATTGATTACCTCATTAAATATTGTTGATTCTACTACTGTTCTGACCTATTTAGATGGAAAAATTTTAACATTGGTGAAAAAAAAAATTCTCATAAGTTTTGAAGAGGTCAAAATTTATTTTTACCGTATTTTTCAATAATTTTGGAATGTTTTTGAATTTATTGACTTTTCAATGCTTTTCAACTATTTGAAGGTTGAGCATATGTTTTTATGCGCTCTCATTACTGTTTAATATAAATTTTGAATGAAAAAAAAATGTTCACATGTAATACCACAAGAGCTTCAAAATTATCGGGTATTTCCCGATAGGTTCGTTGCAAACAAATGAAATAGTCAAGTTTTTCTGAAAAAATTGATGACTTCATTTGTTTGAAGGGAACCTTGAGGGAAATACCCGATTAATTTAGAAGCTCGAGTGGTATTCGAGGGATTATTTTTCCATCCAAATTTCGTCCAATAGAATTGCAACATGAGACAAAATCCACAGTTAAAAATTCAAAATTTAAAAGTCACAGAGTTATCATTTTTCATCAAAACTTTTCAATTGGCACAATGAAATTCAATCTGTCAGATTCGATGGAAGGTTAACTGGATTGGAAAATATTTTGTTTTATACATATATATATATATATATAGGCAACATGAGAAATTACCAGTGAAATTAGAAAAAATTATCAGTTAAATACCGTGTAGGCTATACAAAATAACGTCGAATGGTGCAATTCTATTGGCTGAAATTTTGATGGGAAAAATAATCATCTCAATTTCAAAATTGTATCTCAACACTGTCTGTTGGTAGACCGTGAAAATTTTAAGTTAGGAATTTCGTGACTAGTATTTGACACTATAGTCTAGGGTTGCCGGATCGTAAACGAAATATCGATCTTGTGATCGTATCGGATTGTCGTCGGCTGTATTAGATACTACGATATATCGAAACGAAAAAGATCAATCCACTAAAAATCGATCTTTTCGATTTTTTAGTTTTTATCTCTCTTGCGAGGTGGCTACATATTTTCTCAATCTTGGAAACTTGTCCTTTCATTTTGTATAATATAATCGAGACAACTAAAGAATTCTACATCGAATAAGCCCTTAACACCTAAACCGATTTGGCCGATAATGAAAAATTATTCGGCCAACTCTACACTAAAATTTTGATAACTCATGGTAAAAATGAGTTATCAAAATTTTAATGCAGACTGAACAATTTTTCATCGTCTAGTATAGATGTACATTGCACATAGATGCATAATTTTTTTGTATAAACGAATTATTTAATTGTATTAGTAGTAGTAAGTTTTACTTGCATAGCCTTTTCGGCTTTTTACAACACTTTCATTCACTATATCACTATTACACTGGGCCCACTATTTTAGTTTTTCTGTTCATTTACGGAACTATTTTTCTCTCTCGATTTTTGCAACCTCATTGCTATTGGCCCAGTGTATTTGTGAGAACCTACAATTTTAAGGTGGGTTTCGAACCACCGAGCTCGCAGAAAAAGCATCTGGAAAAATCCATTGGTGCCGGCCGCGGGATCGAACCCTGGCCGCCTGCGTGGCAGTCCAGAGTCGGACCAACTGGGCCACTGCTCGCCCCCATTTAATTGTATTAATTAATCGATTCTCAATTGCTTATTACGCCCTAGGCGGACCAAAAGCCTAACTAACGAACATTCATTTTCTGCCGTGCATAAGACATTCACAAAATGGCATTGGACCAAAAAAAAAAACTGCCTGTTACTGTGACTAATTCGAGCTGCATGCTAAGTCAGCCAGCCAAATTTATTTTTTCAAATCAATAAGCAGAGTAAGAGCAACCGAAAGTGACATAGATTTAATTGTCTAATTATATTGAATATTTTCGGATACTTTGAAACAAATATAAATAATGAAAAGAAAAAGTGAAAAAAACAAAATCAGAAAATAAAAAGCCGAGAGGAAAAGCATAAGCAAAAGAGACGAATGTGAAAAAAATTATTTTACCACGTTGGTACGGCATGCGTATCGGGGTGAAACGGTATGTTGCCGGTGACGATTTCATAGAACAATATCCCAAGACCCCAGTAATCAACGGAGCACGTATAACCTTCCTTCCAGAATAATTCTGGCGCGAGATAATTCAGCGTACCGACCACGGAACGATCGACCGTCATCTCACCGAGCTCGCAAACGTATCCAAGATCCGTGAGTTTGTATACAATCTGTAAAAATTAATGAGCATCAACGAAACGCGTATACAGAGAATCTCCAATGGAATTTCATAAATTTAAGGCTCGATAGATTGCGAGTGGAAATTGTTTTTTTTTATCAGATGCCTCTTTTCCATATCCATGAATCACAATGTTCTCGGGTTTCAGATCTCTGTGCGTGAAATTCCGTGAATGAAGATATGCCACGGCGGATGCAACATCGTGCATAATCCTTCGGGCCTCTTGCTCCTCTATACCGCAACAATTCGTGCTTTGGTTCAGGACCTTCGGATGAATAGCAGAGAGGATGAGGCTTTCACGTATATTCGTCAAGTCGTACATATAATTCGATATATTTACAAAAACAAAAAATTATTCACCGCTCTCAAGTCTCCGCGACAGCAATACTCCATGCAGAGCAGAGGAAGGGAAGCTTGAAAGTTTGAGAGCTGCGCGGGAACGGGTCGTGTACCGACGATATTCGGATGTCGAACGGAATTCATGGTCTCAACTTCGTTGATCCATCTCACTCTCTGCTTCTCGGTCAACTTATCGCTGTCACTCTTCTGCTTTTTGATGGCTAAAAAAGATAAGTAAAGATACCAGAATGTTGAAAGTATTAGGTCATCCCATAAATAATGCAGTATTTTTGAGTTGGTCCTATCCCTGAAAAACCGCATTATTTATGGAATGACCCAATATAATGGTAACGGGAAACACGTGAGCGTCAAGCCAAAGTGAAATTTCAACTTTTTTTTTCTTTGTACAACTGCCGTGGAGCGAATCATAAAAAAATTGCGCAGCGTTTTTCGGTAGATCGAACTCGAAAATTCTGCAAGTTTCAGTCAGACCTAAACAGCTTGAAACTTGATGAAATATCATTGTAACATAGATTCTTAATATCGTTCCTAGTTTGAGAATATTTCGTCTGGATTCGCTTGGAAAAATCTGAACGAAAAGTCGCAAAACTCCTTTGCGAGATGACAAAATTTTCAAATAAAATTCAGACGCAAAACGACTTCTGGCTCCATATTTTGGAACATTTTTCGAATTAAAAAAAAAACGAAAGAAAGGCATAACGCTGTTTCTCTGGGATGCGATTCGAAAAATTCAGACATTTGACGCAGGATTTTTGAAAAAAAAATTTACAGATTGTTTATGCAGAGCCAACTTTCCCATTCTTGTATAATGCTTTTGAAAAAAATCATTATGAGTGGATGACTAAAAAAAAAAAAATTTCTTAAACTGCATGCCTTCTGAAGTTGTAAGAACAGTATTAAAAAATTTCGAACAAATCTCCTGGTGGAGAGAATCTTCAAGTTTGGCTTGGAATTACATACAATCTCATTGAGTCGCAGTAAATTAAGGGGCTATACCAGTGTGACACTTTCAAAAAATCGATTTTTTTTGCTTATTCGATAGTTTATACTTTCAAAAATATCCTGTGAAAGCGGCAAGGTCGTATCTTGAATAGTTTTTGAATGGCAGCCTTCTAAAGAGCGACCGCTCGCAGGTATAAACCGCAGGTATAAACTTTAAACGCATTTTTCTGGAAACGACATTTTTCAAAAATGCTGACATCATAACTCAAAGAGAAACTGACCGATCGACTTCAAATTGAAACTGAGTATTCTTGAATATATTTACTATACAATGACTTACGATCTTTTTGATTGGTTGAAAATTGTCAATTTGGCATTAAAAAAACGACCATTTTTTTACCCCAAAAAAACGACACTTTTTTTCAGAACTACGCCATTTTGTTAATTTTTGATATTTTTCAAAAATCTTAGGTCATTGTATAGGAAATACCTTCAACTTTAATGACCTTTTTGATTTTTTTTGTATCAGCTACTCATTCGGCCGGAATCATGTCAGCAGTTGGGGAACTTTTTTTTTTGGCACCTCTGAAGACAGCACATAACTCCGTTATTTTTCAATATTTTTGTAAAAAAAAAATCTTAAAATATAGCTAAAAATATACCTTATTATGTCCAAAAAATTTCAAAACATTCTATCGAGTACTTTCTTTTAAAAAAATTCGCGAAAATCGCCTAATTTTTCATGGGTTACACTGGTACAGCCCCTTAATTGCAGTATGCGACAATATCATAATTCATTTATTGAAGAAAAGCAAGACCAAAAAAATAAACTTCACGACTTTTCACAAAACTATTTTTTTCAAGTAAAATTTAAAATATGTACTGCAAATGAATTCTAATCAGGCGGAATTCAATCTGGAAAAATATGTCCGTTAATGAACGATTAACAATTGTAAATGTTGCAGCCCATATTGTTTGGCAATAATTGAAACATTCAAGACTCGCAATATCAAATGGAAAATCATTATAATTTTTATTTGGCCATCAAATGAACACCAAAATAACAAGTCACATTGATCTAGACGCATCGAAAATCTGCTACAATTTATTTCTCAGGATAATAGACCGAGCGCAGGATCCAAATTTTAGCCAAAAGTATTTAAAAAATTTTTTAATAATTATTATACTTTTAAGTACGTTAAATTTTTGTTTATTTTGGATAACAAAAATTATTTTTCCTGATTTTGATTCAATTTTGCATAAAAAGTGTCGTATTACATCGTCATGCATGATCACTGAATTTAGAGGTAGAAATTTTCAACTGAATGAGTTATCAAATTTTCAAAATTTATATCCTATGCTCACAATGATTTTTTATAAAGACAATATTAGTAACATCATTTCTTGCAGCACTATAGTATTTTTTTTTAAACTTGAGCAAATTATATGTAGTAATGGTCCTAATGTAACAATGGCTTTTGCGATAAATAGATTCGGATGTATTACTTTCTGAAATTATTTATTTCATGCATACTAAAATATTTTTTCCCCCCAGCCGCCCTGATAAAAAAAATACATCACGAAATATATCGAATTGCGAGTGTAAGACGCATTTTGATTTGCTGTCGATGTCATGCTCGGAGTTCGGTTGCGTGTGTAAAAGTTCAGAAAAGACCAGGGTATACCCCTGGTCATTCCTAACCTAAAAGGCCAAACAACGAAATATTGAGTTCGAGGAAAGCGAGCGACTTGTTTCTTGTAGCAAAAAGTAAATACTGTAAATCTAATTGACCCGAAAAATTCAACCACTTATATTCTCGACTACAAAACAAAACTTTCGATTTTTTTTAAATCGGCCTGTTATCCCAAAAATTTTCCATCCTTAATTCTGAGAAGTGGGAAAAATTTCAGCATCTTAAGATTTTTTTTTCAAGCGTAAACAAGAATTTTCAATGCTCTGCCAGCGTTATTATCGTTAGCTAGTTATTTCGGGTTGTACCAATCCCTTTTAATGAACAATTGAAGATTTTTAATTTTGAACTTGCCAATCATTTCGTTCGTATAATCGTTTTGCCAGAGCTGAACGACACCGAATGCGCCGGCACCGAGATGCCGGCGATACACCCAGTGACCAGGCTCATTTGCCATTGTTGTGAAGGAAGCCGAGTATTGCGTATTGCGTTCTTCGTTCTCGGGCCAGCGGTATGGAGACGTCGAGGGAGCGATCGTAAGACGTAATTTCACATATTGACTACGATTTATATATATTTTTTATCTACTACTGTAATTCCCCCAATTAAATATGGCAGAAACAATTCGCTAACGACATATTTTATCTGTATACTTGGAATGTTATGATTTTTTTCAACCGGTAGACAACACAAAACCACAGTCTAACATACACAACTAAGGGTGCATTCCGAATTGAGCTCGCAGCGCTAATAGCTTCCTCCGCGGCGTTCCGAAACTGTAGGTAGCGCGATGCGAGTGCGACGTCAGAGCCCGTCGCAAGGCTAGGGCTGCGCTCAATGTCCCTAGATGAAACGCTGTGGCTGCACTACCTCCCGACGTAGTGCGGTCACAGCGTTTTATTTTCCCGCCAAATATTGCCAAATATCACGGCGAGACCGTTCCGATATATTGGGCGAGTGATTTGCTGAGGAATGGGGGGTATAAAACTATAATGCGCTACATCGTCAATTCGGAACGCCTAAAGCTGGGAAAGCGTAGCATATCACGCTGTAGCACTGCCAGCTCAATTCGGAATGCACCCTATACAGCCTGGATCAAGCAAGAGAATTTTACCGTGATATTTTTCAGTATACCGTGTACCGAGCAGAAGGGCGCTGACGGCGTAGCAGCGAATTTGGTAGTTTTGTATTGTGATCATCGCCTCTATCGATATTGATGTAGGAGATGATGTTGTGAGTGTTTGGAATACCATCGGAGATAATCAACATAATATTAATCCAAGGATTATACTAATACCTACTTATAAGCGTTATTGAGCGTGTTCGGAAATTGGCTGACAGTACTGTCAGTACTAGAAAATCTATAGTGCAAGTCTCGTATACTGTACATTTTCTAGTACTGACAGTACTGTCAGCCAATTTCCGAACCTGGCCATTATCACTCCATTATTTCTTATTTTGATTAATAATATTTTATTTTTATGTATATGGAATAAAAAGAGCATATATGTTTTTTCTCTCTATTATATACCATAAACTATCTTACCGACGGGGCTGCAAAAAAACCATCATTTGATCGAGGGCGTTCACAGCCTGACCGATAGTCGCTATGATCGTGCGACTGAGAGATTTCTCTCTCTGATGGTGCAAGCGCACTGTTATCTAACCTTAATAAGCCAACTTAATTACTAATTACTATATTGATGAATCCGAAATAAAAAGCCCTCAATGCTGAAGATAAAGAAAATAATTTTCATAAATTCAATATTCTAGGAAATACACATTGCGATTAGGATTATAGTGGACCATGAACCTGTTTTGCGTTGAAGCGGGCATACGATATAAACATAAATAAATTCATTAAGGAGGTTCACTAGGGTTTGCGGGAGGTGAAGAGGGTCGGCGGAAACCCTATGCTTATAGCTTATACATGGACCGACGGCACTGCAGCCAACTGTGGAAATAATTTATCATGAATCGGAAAATGATGAAATTGATATAAATAAAGTAACGACGATAAATGAATCGCTGTGGCTATTTGCACCGTCACGTGAATTTAATGCATTCACGCAGATTATCAAATAGCCACAGCGTAAATGAATACTCAACCCTTTTTGACAGTTTAGGATCAATAAAAGTTATTTTACAATGATATAAATGAAAGAAATTCGATTTTAGTGTACAATGTGCACATACATAATTCGCAAAGAAGTCTGGAAACAAGGCGCGTATTTCTTACAGTTGGTACCCACACAGCATTAGATATTCACCGTATGTACAAAATAAGTGCACAATGTGAAAAAAATATCGTGCATGTGAAAACGATATTTTATGTACATACCCGGAAGGATATTCATTTACGAGCATATCATGAATATTATATGTATATGCGTTTTTAGAACATTCCGGGATATTCGTCGTTATATATTCCCCGTATGTTTTCAAATGTTCGAATCCGTAATTGAAGATTCTGATACCCCCACAGCTCACGGACTTGCATAGAAGTGTGATTTCTGAAGCATATTCGTTCACTATAAACAGTATATATAATAATTATCGAATAACTACGTTCAATTGGGTTGGAAAAAATTATGTAGGTACATTTTTAATCAATTAATAATTTAGTTGAAAAACGAGTAAAAAAAATTGATAAAATTATTATATATATGAATAAGTACGATGAATAATATAAGATAGAAGGTATACAGAGCTATTTATCTATTTTGAGAACGTATTACAGAAAGCTTTCGCTGTTTTACGTTTCAAAATTCGCGCCAGAATATGAGTTGCGCTGCGATCGACGGCCAATCCAAAAGGATATCTGCTCACGTGACTTTTCAGCGAAGAAAGCAACCAGTGGAAGTGTTACCGTGCGAATAAAGGCTTCATTCTCACTCAATCCCGCGCACGAAAGTTTGTCGCCGCACGTGTTTTAAGAATAAACCAGGAAAATTATTTTAGATATTGACGCGTGTACGTACGAGAGTATTATATTCATAATAGGAATTGTAAATATAGTTCGACTTGATATATTATTTCCACCTCTTCTAGTTTATAATTTGTGTTAGGTTATGTTAGACGAGTCCTCGCGCGTTGTTAACCTTTTATGCATCAGGTGATTCACCACGTTTATTCGTCGTATTTATTATTTCTCAATTAAGTTTTTAAACTGTATTTTATTGATTGTGTGTTCACCATGCCCAAGGCATTGAAAATAATAATAATGCTTGTACATATATTTTTCATGTTCCAGAAAAAATATTCGAATGTCCATAGAACATTCACTTTTATCTCAGGGATATGTTTTGAATGTGTAATGAACATGACAATGTCACCCCAAAATGATATCTGCAAAATGTCGATGGGATCATTTAAAGGACATGCATACTATGTACACGATATTCGTGTATATTCGTGTATATAGTATACATATCCTTTAAATGTTCCCATCGACATTTTGCAGATATCATTTTGGGGTGACATTGTCATGTTCATTACACATTCAGAACATATACCTCAGATAAAAGTGAATGTTCTATGAACATTCGAATATTTTTTCTGGAACATGCAAAATATGTACAATGAATATCTAATGCTGTGTGGGTACCGTCAAGTGCATAGCCACAGGCACCAGAGAACAGTCGAGCTGTCAAGAAAATTGCGCGCTTGACCTAAAACCTATAAAAACTGCTCCGGCTCTACAGCAATGTTGCCATGCTTATCCCCTCTTTACATCCATTTACTGCGAAAAACTATGAATTCCGTGGGTTCATTGAATAGTATTCATAAACTAAGTACACAATCAATCTGATTTTTGTCATGCTGCTTTATTCACCTATACTATATTGAAATAATATTTAAAAAAATTATCTCTACATTTTCTTCAGAGTTATAAAGGGGAAAAATCACAATTTCTGCTTACGCCATAAGAACGCGTGTTAAAAGAGCCTCGTCAGAAATTAAATTTTCATGTGAATGGTGTGGGTGAAAATCCCCAAACAATTCAGGCACATTTATATAGTAGTAGTGAATATCTGATAAAAAATTCAGATTTTTCTGTGCATTTTGCTCTGCCTGGTGAACTTCCTTAACTTCATATCCGAAAAGGCAGCTTGGCCGAGTGGGTTAACGCTTTATTAGCCTAGGCTAATAAAGCGTAAAAAAGTTTGCTTATCAGCTGATAAGCAAACTTTTTTAGTTCGATTTGTTTGATTCAGTTTGACGATTTTTTTTCGCAATCTTTTTTTAAAAAATCGGTAAATATACGGGAATAATATTTCAGCTGAATATTATGCTCAATATTATTCATTACTCTAATATAGAGTCAAGCCATCTTGCTTGACTCTTAATTCAGCCATCTTGCATTACTCTAATACAATAATTATATAATTAAGGGCTCGATTTTCCACGTAGCTCTTTTTGGTTATTTTGTGTACACATTATTTTTTGTGTGATTCCAAAGGAAAATTTCCCGTATGAATAAATAAATAAATAAATATTAGGGTGCGCCGAAAAAAATTTTTTCGCTCCTCATTTGGTAGTACAAATGGAAATAGTTTTCCATTGTTCCTCGCAAAAGGAGGATATCACTATCAGAAAAAATTTAAAATGGTGCCTCAATGACCATAGACACAAAACTTTCGAAGCACACATAAGACTCGACTCCCAAAATCCTCATTTTTCTAGAAGCACTAAAACCGAGACTAAAACATTCAAAATTTTACCAAGCTATCAACGCATTTTACCAAGGGTGGGAAATAGAAAAATTTTGCTTACTTTCTTCTTTTCGTAAAAAAATTATTTTTCAATTAATTGAGCTATACTGGATTTCGTAATATATGCCGAATTCAATAGAACTATTTTCAATTTTACTCAAAGATGGTAAGTGTAGGATAAAATTAGTTTGATATAGAGTAACAGTGAAAAAAATCCCAGTTTTTACTGCCAGTGTATTCAAGATGAGTCAAAACGTCGAAAAATCACTTTCAGAAAAAAAATTTGCAAACACTTCGAGCATTGGACCCTCTTTATTTGCTTGAATTTTAATTAAAATTGCTAAAGGGGTCTAGGTTTTACGAGAATTTTAAATTTTCAAAAATAATCTGATGTCGTTCTAACTTTTGTAAGTTTACGGTTATTGAGCAAAAACTTTTTATAAGTATGAATAGGCTAGGGGACAAGTATGTTTGGCATTAAGGAGGTACGATAATTGCTACGAATCCAACTTTCGGACTTGAAATTTTTATGTTTTTGACGAATACTTTATGCGCCTATTGCCGAAATTTGAGCTATATTTACCGTTTAGTTTTTTCGTGATAAAATTGCAAAGTCGAGCAGTTTGAGTTACTAAAGCACGATGTTCAAACTTCGCGAGAATAATTGTTAATATTTTATTAGTTATTCCTCAATTTCTTGTGAATTTTTCGATAATATTTTAGACGCAATGATTTTTTTTACGAAACTTGCATGGGTTTCAGCGAGTAATTGCGGTATGCTTACATGCTATTTTCAAAAAATTTTATATCTGAAACTAATCAGGTGATCTTTTCCAAATTTTTAGGGGAGATTCTGAATAACTGAATCTCTATGTCAAAAAATTTTCATCACAATATCATTGATTTAAGTTTCCTATAGAAACTCCTCAAGGTAGTTCTTGCGCGACTGCGGCGGGGAATAAGCGGAAATGTTGGCACGGTAGAGCGGGGTGAGCGGGGCACGCATATGAAACAAGAGAGTGTCTGACGATTTTATATAATTTCGCTATCGAAAACTCGTAAAATCTTTTTCAAATATCCGTTATTGAGCTTATGTTTTTCAGTGAAAATCTGAATCCTCAATATTTTTAAAACAAAATGAGCGTTTGGTTGTGTGATTCTCGACTATATTAGTGTATGAATTTCGAGGTAATCTCCGCGCGGTCATGATTCTTCCTATAATCGCTACGCTAAAATCGTAATTTTTAACTCAATTTTTCTCGCTAAAAAGGTCATTAAGGTGCACTCAAACTTTGCAGGTGCATTGAATGGTGCTTTAAAATTAACATATTAAAATTTTATGCGATTCTGCACTGTGTGCAAAAACGCTAGGACTACCTTGAGGTGAAATGACACACGAACGGGCCACTATGAGTGCGAATGAGATAGCCGAATCTGGCGTTCCCCTATTTTCTCTGTAATGGTTGATATTTCAGAAAAAAAGAAGAGTGTCATCTCCGCTCTGTTAAAAAACGAAGAGAATGACGCTCTTCTTTTGCCCGAAATGTAAACTATTTGCGAGAAAATAGGGAAACGGAATTTTTTTACTGACCGATATCAGCTGTTCCTAAATTTGGCAAGGATCGCTTGAGGGGTTGAGAGATAAAATTATGAATTTTCGGAAAAAAAACACTGTGATCACTCTAACTTTGATTTCGCGATCAAGCTTTTTTTAAGAATCGTGAAACTTTGTAGTCTGTATCATCTTTTAATTGTTCAAATCGAATCCTTGAATGGCCTGTAATTTTTTTTAGATTTTAACTCCAAGATACTTAACAGCTCAGCAACTATGGTTCGATAAATTTGAAAATATCTGTTTTGCGAGTCTCGATTACGTAGGACTCGAAAGCTATTGATAAAAAAACTTGGTTCATAAAAGTTGCAGTTTCGAGTGTCCTTTCCTCCCAGAATATAAAAAAAAAAACTAGCAAGCTTCATGAAGGTCTTAAAAAATGATACGAGGTGTTTTTATTGCGAAAAGATGGAAATAAAAAATGCATTCCTTCTAAATGAAATGTCTCACCATAATAAAATTCACACATGTTTTATTTACGTAAACGGGACAATATATATTATACTCTATAATTTTCAGCAATAAAACATTTCATACGTTTCCATCAATAGAAGAAACAGATATTTTTCTTTTGTCAAGATTTTGCATATTTAATAGAGTGGAAAATTCACTCTAAACCGAATTGTTTATCGTTAAGATTAGTTTTGTATGGTTAATATACAGTTTTCGAGTCTCGATTGAATCCCGAGGATGAAGTCGCACCCCAACAGGTTCTCCAAGACCCGGAGGGTACGTTGCCATGGGGTATGTGAAGTTTAATCACGCTATTATTCATTCTCTAATTGTTATCAATACACGCCATTTTGATTTTGCCATTCAAATTGCACTTTGTGTTACATGATATTTTGATTCATTACAATATTAAATTTTTAACTCTGTATTACCATAATTTGTTAAACTGAATTTTGTAACAGTTTTTCCGAAATTTGATTCCGTACACGGAAAAAAGTTTTCTGTGAATTCTAGTCATGTTTCCATCATGTTTTACAGTTTTGTTAATCGAGAATGCCTCTCGGGAGGGAAACTTCGGAAATTCTTTAGAATTTGAAATAAAAAGAACTAAGTGATAGAATGAATTTTTACAGTTTAAAAGTGTAAATAGAGTTTACCACCGTGACAAACTATACAAATTGTGAAATCAATTATAATATAAAATAGCGCATCTTTTTGGGTTTAATGTTTGAGAAATTGCAAAGTGAACTGTAAAAAATAAAAGCTTAGAAGATTTTGAAAAGCGCGGGTCGAATTAGCACAATAAATGTAGTTTATTATCTATCAATTAGCAATTAAATCGATGAACGAATTTAAAACTGCTGTTCCATTATCTTTGAAAATACTATGAATTTTGCAAAAAAAAAAAATCGTCATTGACCGGGATTTGAACCCGCGGTCCTCCGCAGTAAACGAATTCAACACTTTCGATCCTTAAATAATCATTAAAAAAAAAAATTAAAGATTTGGAAATTTTTTTTTTACGAGTGTTTCTGGCTTGGTGGTTCGGACTTTTTTCCGTCGAAATTAATTTTGAGCCTACCTAAGATTTTACCTGAGACCTACCTAACGACCTACCTAACGACCGACACTATACCACTACGCTATTGATTTTATGAACGCTTATTGATCCTTATGAATTTCTTGTTTGCGTCGTATTTTCCATACACATTTTAAAACTGTAATTTTTCCATTATTTCACAGTTGAATTCGACGAAAGCGTGTTACAATTTTTCTTTATTTCAATTTCTGTTGTTCATAGAGAATTTAGTATTTTTTGTTATGTCTTACATTCGTAAAAATACTCTCTCTATACAGTTCATTTTAATGCGTCAGTTTAAAAATTTTTCTTGTACAAATCTATTGGTTTTTCATTTTATCTATAGCAAAATTCATTGCGAGCATTTTCAATTTTTACAGTGTCACTTTTTTGAAGTGGAAATAGTTGTTTTTACAGTTTAAACCAACAAATATGGTTATACAGATAGTACAGAAGTATATTCCGCACATTACTTTTTGATCAAAACACTGTAAAGAGATTAATTTACTGTGTTAAACTGCATTTTTTCTCTTCATCATTGTATTTTTTTAAATTTCAGTTATTATTTTTTGAAATGTCTTTTTTTCCGTGTACAACCTTTTACAGTCCGAAATCTTCCTGATGACGTATACTTCATCAAACTTTACTGCATCTGTCAAATTCTTTTCGGCAATAAAAAATAATCGTCTGCCAAAAAACGTTCCGAATTTCAACGACATAATATCGTGTGTGTGTGTGTGTGTGTGTGTGTGTGTGTGTGTGTGTGTGTGTGTGTGTGTGTTTTACAATCACAGAGGATGATCAGCCAAGCGGAACGTCGAAGAGTAGAACGTCAACGAGACCGTGGTATGCCTCGGCGACAACGGGCGTTTCAATTGCCCGTACCGTCAGGCAATACTGAGAAGAGGCCAGGTATGAGGACACCGCTACGTTTTTTCAGAATTTACTGCTTATTACGAGGCACAAAGAGCAACCCAGACAGCACAAAAATCAGAAAAACGTCTTACAGCCGTCTTAAAGTCGTCCCCGATGGAACTGACTTTAAGACATCTTTATGACTTTTTTGCTGTCTGGGAAGCTTACTTTCAATGAAAACAGACATCTCCAAATTTTAATGCCATTTTGTTAAACAAAAAGTCCTGAATAGTCGAAAAATAACGCTCGGAAAATTACCGTCACGCATTCTGGATAAAATAGAAATACATCAATATATATATAAGTTCCGACTGGCATCTTTTTTAGTTGGTCGTCAGCCGGACTGGAAAAAATTTTCCAGTCCGGATCGATATTAATGATATGTTACCATCAGAATCTCAGTAAAATTGCCTGCCGCTCGGTAGTCGGCGCGCCAAGCCAGTGCACGGCTAAGCGGTCACCTATCCAAGTTTAGTTGCTTCGGCCATTGCTGCTTAACTTAGGAGATCGCCAGAGCCGCACACCGACCACGCATCCACTACCGTCGGTTTATCAACGTATTCTATTTATGTAGAAAATTTTAGCCGGATATCTCAGAATGTGGGGAATTTAGAGTTAAATTGCCACAGAAATCTTTCGAAAAATTCAGAACTTCATTAAATTTGAACGCTTTCATTGATTCTCGCCAAAATCGAATCATCTTTCAATGAAATATTTCATACAATCTAAAACCCTCCCACCGATTTTTGCCAAATTTGATACCAACCATCCTGCGATGATAATATATTGGCGTAAATAGATTTAGCATGGTATCGAAATATGCGGAAGTTAAAACGGTTGCAAGCAATGATCCAAAGAAACCATGAAAGTTTATTTATTCTCCAACATCGAAATTTACATTTTGACACATTTTTTATGTCCAAAGCACGATTTATAAATAATTAATTCAAATCGATTATAAATCAAAATCGAGATAAATTTTTTTTTCCCCCGAAAAACAAAACTAAGAATGAAAAAATAGGTTTGCTGCCTCCGTCTCCATTATTCGTCTTTCTCTCAGAGTCGCCTCGCGTAAATTTCGACCCCGAAATTGATGCGCCGACTTTTCTGGCTGTTGAATTGCAGAGTGACCCAGCTGCAACCCGGACCTCCTTTGGGAAGGCTTGCTATGGCGCCATACCCATTTACTCTGACCTGAGTTATTCTCGCGTTCTTGCTAATATTAAAGGTCTGCTGATAGTTAACAATCTGATTCCACGACCAGCTCTTTGAGATATGATGCGTCAGGACCAAGCGATCACCGGGTTTACGAGCTCCGACAGTCAGATTATGCGAAAGATTTGTTTTATTAGCGGCGTAGTAACTGATGTAATGTTTCGGTACGGCTTTGGCAACGACAGAAATCGCGACCATAAAGGCAAGAATGTAAATTACACTTTTCCCACTCATTCTCGAAAATTCTCGTTTCTTTATCGTGATGCTAACAAGCCGAATGATTGACTTCGTGTGCGATCGCGAATTCGCCACCTGCTCTAATAAAGGCATCCTCGGTGTGTCTTATCTTTCGTCCCGCGGATGATACAGAGAGGATTGTTATCTGTGTTTTCGCATACTCATAATTTCCGAGAAACGCTGATGTGTTCATTCGAATGTTTCGAAAAAAATAAATAATTTTATTTTAATTAGCGCGTTTTCACGACTTATTTTTTTAGCGCAATTTTTTATTGATGTCTCATCGATGTTGAAGTTTCTAGATAACAAAAAAACCCTCATTCCGGGAGATTTTTTTTTGAATACGTGAGCCCCCGTATGCCGTATTGTTGCAATATATATATTATATGTACGTTAACCGATAAGGTATGTTTTTCACCAAACCCAAACTGGATCCGATGGAATGAAGGTAGGTGATATTGACTTCAGCACCGTTACCACCAGGCAATGCAGGAATAGAGCTATATTGAGTGCTAAAAATTTACAATTATTTGGACCTGGATAATCGAGTCTTGAGAGCATGTGAAAGCCCCTGTTCTACCGACTCTGACGGTAAAAACCGAGTGCATAATAATTTTAGAAAAATTTTCATTTCCAAACTATTGAACTGAATGATTTGAAATTTGAACACGTAATTCCAGAGACCTCTGTCTAAGGCCTAATGACCAGAAAAAATGTTGAAATTCATAACAAAAAGTACATTTTTCTCCAAAATTGGAGAGGTCTAGGATAGAAATGGATGCTTATATAATTGTTGTATAGCGTATTCATGAAAATTTTGGTAGACTCTAGACGGATAAAAACCCTAACCAACGAGTATTTTCGAGATTATCTTTTATTTGAAGCATTAGATCAAAATGTGAATGTTATGGTGGATAAGTTTACAGGGCGGATAGTTCACAAATATTCCATTGGCGACACTTTTACTCCCGAGCATATAACTTTTCTTGCCCAATTTTCAGATGATTTTCATGAGTTTTCAACATTTCTGTACATGTTTCATGAAACTTCAAGCTACAGCGCCCTCCTTGAACGAGGACCTCTTTAATGTCAAAACCTAAAGCTTTGAGTGGTAGGAGCGAAGAAAAAAGTCCATTTTCGAAACACCCTCATATATATATATATATATACTAGGGGTGCGTAGGGCGCTACGCGCCCTCACTTAGGTTTGGGTTTGGGTTTTGGGTTTGGGTTTGGTCATCCTTTTCAAATTGGACACCCGGTATAAGCTCAAATCCTGAAACAGCGGCGGCGGCGGCCGCGGCGGCGGCGGTGGCGGCGGCGGCGGCGGCGGCGGCAGCGGCGACATATCTTTATATTATAGAGAGATATATATAATCATTTCTTTTTTGGACGACACGGCTGTCTCGAAATAATTTCATCGCCAATGAGGCAGTAAAAAAATCTCTCACGGCTTTAAGCTCGTGTGTAATGTTCGTGTGGGTATCATTTTGAAACGAGATACAAGAATTTCGATGAGCAACGCATATTCAAAGAAGCGTAATTTTTATCACCACCCTGATGCGCAAATGTTTGCTATAAATTTTGGTGAACACATGCGTCATCGATAGCATGACTCTTTCTGTTCCGAGGAAATATTCGACGCGCACATTCGTGACAAATTACATTTTGTTTTTTCAAACGACTGATTGCTTTATCAATTACTCATCACTCTTTTTTTTTATCTCGCTCATCGACAAAGTATCTAATTCAGGCACGTACTCATAATTTTTTCTTGACGATACGGTAGGCTGTTTTCATTTGGCCACATTGCAAATTTTTTTTGCGGAGCCTCAAATTTCTTTCATTCTTGGGGTGACCAAGAGAATCGGTGTAAATCTTGAGGTTGATTTTTTCAAATTAACCTGACCCTCTGCAGGCTAGAAATTTATTGTTGTTTGCAAATGAGAAAACAGGGTGGCTCCCTCGACGTGGATCATCTTATATACATCGTATATTATATATAATTATATACGGTAATACAATTATATATCATTTCATGTAATGAATATAATTAATAAATAATAAAAATAGTGCAATAATTAAGACCAACAAATATTCGTTCCAATATAATAAAATTTTAGTCGTTAGAAGGAATAGTCTAAGCGGCGGTGACACTAGGTCTAGTCTGATAAAAATTTTCAAGGTCATACATATAATTCATTACCTCATTGATAGGGGAACACAAAATGTTACTGCTGTCTGTTTAGACTTCCACGCCGTTATTGAAAAAAATTTCAAAATTTTTTTTTTATCATCTAGTATTATAAAATATGAGGATTCTGAGATTGTTTCTCGAGGCAGGGGAGGGGTAGGGCTATAATAAAGACAATGCTGCCAGGCCCCGTAATAACCTTTATCAGTGGCAGCAGGGAGATAAATTCAAACGTTATTTGAAATATCATCAATTTCTAATGTAAGAAAAACCGCTGCTGCCTTTTCCAAAAAGTCAAGAAAATGGCGGCAGCAGCATTTGAAAGTTACGTTCATCGCAACCGGATTTCGTGTTTCCATTCAGTTTTATCAGCATTTATCTGGTTCTTTTCGATTTGTACTAATTAAATACGCGTGGCATTGTAATTTACAATATATTTTCCATAGCGCTGATTGTCCAAACGAATGAAATTGAATTTTTTATGTGGCGTTTTTCGATTTTTCCGTCGTTTTCTTAGTTTTAAAAATATTTTCCATTCCTTTCATTCTAGTTGACAATACATTCGTTTTCTTCATTGAAACAATACTTAGGATCGTTGTTTAAGCAAATGAGATTCTATAAATTATTGCAAGGTCATGGATTTTTCAGCCGCTTTTTTCGGTTATTTTGTGTTTCTCGTAGGACGTGCGAATCCTTTTCGCTTTTTTTTTTATTGAAATATGCCATCTATTTATCAAGACAGGGATTGTTTAAATAAATGAAAAGTATATTACTTGGAACATAAAGATTTTTCAGCTATTTTTACGTAAAAAAACGAGTCTGCGGCATTGATGCGGGTGACTTCTAAATTTTCTACTTTTTTCCGCTTAAAAATATGCTTCTTTGGACGCCAACTGCGATGATTATTATTATTTTTTTTTAAATTTACGGTCTTCCTATTCATATAACCACAAACTGATATTGATGGGTAACTTTCCGAATTCCAATTTTTTTCCTCTCCTAGGAATGGATGGTTTGATTCGACACCGACAATAATAATAATAAGGTGGGAAAGTTCAAAAAATATACGACCATGCTCCCATCAATGGGAGCTGAAAAATATTTACACAGATAATGACCCCTTAATGTTTTCAAGCCCCCCCAACTCGATTACCATTATTGGGGCTCAAACGAACACATGGAGGAAAAAAATGGAAAATTCGGTATATCGTTTAAATTGTACCTACACGTTTTTTTTAGTGACAACTCTAGAGCTTCTCAATTTTTGTAGGCCTCTTCTCCTGAAAACTGTTATTGAGGCTGAAACAAACATATTTTAAAAGGAAAAAAAAAAATGTTCAAATTTCAGAACAGTCACACAATCGATTAATTCTTTGACACATTTTAAGCACTATAATTCAGAAATCTCTTAATTTTTTCAGGCTCTCTAGACTGATAGAAAAAGGCTTTTGTCGAAAAAAAACCCTAACATTCCGAAAAGTGACCAAAGCGGACAACTACCATTATTTATGCTATTTTCGAGTCAAATGAACCTTAAATATTTGATTTCTCAAAAAAAAAATTTTTTATTCCATTTTTTTTTTCTTTTTTTGTATGAGGCACATTCTACGTCAAAGAGAGCCACGCACATTTTGTAGGTTGGCAAAAATTACTTATAAATGTATGTAGCGGAGTTTTAATTATAAATAAATATACGTCAATTTTTTAGATTTTTCATTTTCCTATTTCGGCGAAAAAATAATTTCAGATAATTTTCTGCGACTATTTTTTTACTCGGAAACCATCTATCGTACGAAAAAGTGGTATCGATTTACTTTTTTTTTTTTCGGCGTAATTTTTAATAAAAAAATATTTTGAGGTGATCCAAAAATTCTTTATGCTATTTACCACTAAAATAAACCTTTAAATTTTTTTTCTCAAAATAGAAACCTTTATTTTCTCTGCAATTCTTACAGCTTTTTCCCTGATATTTGTACAGCCTCTAAAAAATTGGCACGACTGTCATTTGATACCTTCCCATGTTTACGTGGATTTCCAGATAAATAAAAAATTATTTCTGCGTTTTACAGGGTTAGTTGTTAGAAATTTCCTAGAGTCCAAATTACATTGTTTTCAATTTTAATGTATTTTTGTTTATTTATTATATATTTTTGCTTATTTCTACGATACATTTATAAAAATTACAAGAATGAAAAAAAATGTAACGCGGGGTCTAAGAATGCCAATGTAGCCCTTTTTGCATAGTATGTAGTGCGTAGACGCGCGGCCGCATCTTGACAAAATTTAAACCCCCTATCACTTGATAACAACTCTATTGGGCTAAAATTTTAATTTCAGGAGAGCAGTTAAATTGATTTGGTGTGGTTTTTATGAAATTAATGCAAGGTACTGATCTTAAGGGGCCTCGAATTTGTTCAAGAATGTCTTTAATCGCTCTTACAGTAACAAATTTCACGATATCATGCTGAAATTTTGCACAAAGCTTGAATAGATTATTACGAAATTGGATATTAAATTTGAAAAAAAATCGAAACAACCATTCAGATTTGAATTTTTAAATTATGCAGTATTGAATGTTGAATTATGCGATTTAGAATTATTCGAAAAATATCCGCTTACGAGATACTCGAGCAAAATTCTAGCTATCAGTATGTTTTTTTTTTTATACAAATGAAGTGCTGTACAGGATTTGATACCAAATTTGGTGAGAATAGATGAGGGATTAAATTCTTTTTAAGTTGAATTTTAATTAAATAGATTCACACGTTAAAATTCAAACAAAACCGACTATCATTCGAACCAAACAGCTAAAAGGCTTAAATACAATTTGGCGTATTGTTTTCTGATATTTTTTTTTTATTAGAACGGATTAATTGATTACACGTGGGTGATATCATATAAACTCGACCAAAAAAAATAAAAATTTGACACCGATACCTCTTAAGGTAGTACCTCCACAAAATAGTTAAATTAAGAAATGGTCGAAATTTGGCATACAGGTTATTTAATATGTTATCCGAACATCTGTGCAATTTAAATAAGCTTGACCATTCCGAATCCGAGATATTTACACTCAAAGTTGGCTTGATTTACACGTAACATATGCGCCATGTATGCACGAAGAGTTAGTTATTCATTCTACCGTCAAAACTAACCTTAAGAAGTTGATGAAAAACGAGGAGAAGCCAGAGAGGGATGTCACGAGTAATGTGAAAAAAATTCAGGAAGATTTACCATTTAGTTTTTGAGATATTGTAAGTGAAAGAGGTACGCGCGAGCCTGTGAGCGGTCCGACTCTCTCTTGTTTCATGCGTGCCCGCTCACCGCGCATCGCCTTGCCTACGTTCCCGCTTATTCCCCGCCGCCGGTCGCGGAGGTACTACCTTAAGGTAGTCCTAGCGCGACCGGCGGGGCGGAATTAGCGAAAACGTAGACGCGGCGGAGCGTGCGGTGAACGGGGGATGCATGAAACAAGAGAGTCGGTACCCGTAGCTACCGAAAACTCGTCCGGGGCTACCGAAAACTCGTAAAATCTTTTTCAAACATCCGTTGAGCTTGTTTTTTTGTGAAAATCCGAATCTTCAATATTTTTAAAACAAAATGGAGCGTTTGGTTGTGTGATTCTCGGCTATATTAGTGTATGAATTTCGAGGTAATCTCCGCGCGGTCATGATTCTTTCTATAGTCGCTATGCTAAAATCGTAATTTTTAACTCAATTTTTCTCGTTAAAAAGGTCGTTAAGGTACACGCAAACTCTTTGCAGGTGCATTTTGGAGGGTGCTTTAAGACTAACGTATCAAAATTTCATGCGCTTGTGCACTATGTGCAAAAACACTAGGACTACCTTAATTTTTACTAAATTCATAGAATATGTTGTGGTCCACTGAAAAATAGGTTGTAGACAATCTTTTTTTTTTTTAAGAAAGAAAATTGATAATTGTTGATTTATTTCAAAAATTTGTTGTTTCGCTAATATCTCCCGACTGGATTGAGCTACAGGATTAATTTACCGCTAATTTTGCAGCTAATAATTCAGACTATCGAAAAATGCACCCAAAAGAGCACCGCGTAATCGATTTCCCTCGTTAATTTATAGTACATAGTATTACCATACAATGCAACGTAAAACATTTCGAGAAGGTATATTTTTTTTTAAGCTAGAAAAAAAATTTACATCCATTAATTTCCCCGTCATCGTTTTTTTACTCGCCCTATTTTTTCGGAAACTTTAGTTTATTTATCAAAAAAAGATTGTATACTGACGATGCCGAAAATAAAAATTTTCAAGCTACGAACCGACGGTAGTGAACGCGCCGTCGGTGCGTGCGGCTCTGGCGATCTCCCAAGTTGAGCCAGCAATGGCCGAGGTCACTGCTTGGATGGGTGACCGTTTAGCCGTGTACCGGCTTGGCACGCTGACTACCGAGTGGGAGGCAGTTTTACTGATTTTTTTATGGTAACACATCAGAAACTCAGGAAAAAATAAGGCCGTCCGTATCGGCATGGGTTTTCCGCAGTTTCCCCATGCCCACGGCGAATGCGATACAGTCATCATCATCAAACTGGTAAAAAGTTCATGGGTGACGAGATTTTATCGAAGATATCGAAATAATCGAATCCATTGTTGTCGTTTTATTGGTCTTGTGATTGGTCGGTTAGCGGACAAGGAATCGTGATCAAGTTCAGTTTGTCAGTTGTCAGTTTGTCACAACTGTCAGCTTGACAGCCCATTAGTTTGACAGTTGATTAGTCGATCGAAACTAGATTAGAGCGCTGCAGCGCTATCAGAAAACTGTTCGCGCGCATAAGCGCGCGTGGTGGACCCTAGTGTAGCTAAAAAGCAGCTGTGGATGCTACGGAAGTGACGTTAGCTTCGCGAAGTACGGGTATGGAGTGATAGGAGGGATCAAATGGAAAGGGTAGTACTTGAAAACCCGCAAGGGTATACGATGGAACACACAAATAAAAAATAAATAAGTAAATTTCCAAGCTACAAGTTTTACAAATTTTTTATGCGCGATGAAAAATGAGATTATCCAAATTTGTCAAATTCGTACCGATAAAGGTTTATGTTGGCGAATGCCTGAAGTTTGCGCTACTGAAATCAGTTACATCATCACTGCATATTACATACATATGCTGTAAAAGCCAGATAAATGAATGCAATGCTGAATGAATAAATATGCCCTTTTGCTGGTCAAGAATTGGTGAAATAATCCATAAGTATTAAAACCAGAGAGATGAATTAATGCAAGCACCATTGATGGTTTCATAACGTCGAACCTAAACGAATGGAACCACATCGTGTATAAGACTGACAAAATACTCAATCGTTAGAATTGGCAACCAGAGTGGTCACAGCTGAGGGAATAAATTTATATTGTACAAAATTAATCAACAAGTAGTTGAAAATTTTATTGTTTTCTCACCTTATTACGTATGCAGTAGAACCTCCGTACTTCGTATACATCCTACGTTCATCATTTAGAATTTATCCGCCGTTGTTCAGAAATGGCTCGCCACATGTTTCATTGTTTTGTTTGCCGTTGGAGTTCACACAGGAACGAACAGGGTCAGCACCATAAAACTAATAATATGCCAATATTTTGCTGTCGGATAATGCTAATAGCACCCATAAACATGGCATGGGGACCAGTCGCCCATATCATTGTTGTAACCTTTACCACCGAATGACTAGAGTAGCGACGGGACTCATCAGCATAGCAACCATTAAAGAGGATAACATTATGGATATTTCAGAAGCGAATAATAGCTTACTTGATATCAGTTTTTTCATTCAAGTTGGTTCAGTGGCATCCTCCTCGGAACCCTTCAAACTCGTTGCATTATTCCAAAACTCTTCGGGTTTATATTTTTTTCAGAACCAAGTGGGTCCTAACGCCAGAAGAAGCATGTGGGAGCCGTACGAACCCCTTCCCTACTTCAAGGTTTTAAGCCCGGTCTCCCGCGATAATTTAAGTACACTATCTAGGAGCCTACTCGTTATTAGCGCACGGCAGCCACCTGTAAAAACTCAGCGTTCAGAAGAAGAGTACTTAGGAACCAAGCGGGCCCCACTCATCCGTGTGGTCTAGTTTCTTCTAGCGTTATGCTGCAAAAAAAATTGCGGTGGAAACTCCAGTACAAGAGCCGAGAAAGTTACTGCTCAAACTCGTTAAAAATGCCCTTTTTGCCCTATAGATCTCGAGATCGCAAAGTCAAAATTTTTGGTGACAGAAACTTCGGACGTGAGAAATTATTTTTCGATCGGATTGAGTTCGACAATAGCGTCGTTCTTACTACCGTTCCAAACAGGTCCTTTCTGAAAATCGTAGGCTTAAGTATTTATTTTTCTTTATCGTAGAGAGCCTCAAAAAGTAAAAAATAAAACTCAACAGGGGCTTTGTTTGCAAGGAATATTTTTCTTTCAACGATCCCACCTAGAACTTATTTCTGTTGCCACGCGACGAAATTACGAACCTGAATCATGTATTTTAAGTCACAAAATATACCCCGAAGAGTAAATTTATATAACTCGAGGATACCCCCAATATACATATGCCCGCGGAATAAACATTTTTTAGCTTTTACATGACATTTGAAATGTCATGTAAAAGCACATTCGTCTGGACTCTCTACGTAAAAAATATCGCGCGCACATTATACCAACATTCGTGTGGAAAGGAAAAGGAGCTGCGAAAATATAAATATACATATTTATTAAAAAATCGTGGCTTTCAGAAGCCATGAAAAATTATTTATTCTTCAAAATTACATCTTGATATTTTTATACGTCCGATCTGAGGAGGTTTCGTTGAACGCTTCAAAAATGTTCATCTCAATAATTAAGGTATTAGCACGTAACGGATTAAGTCGAATATAGCTGCAACGTCACAATGTTAACTCTTCAAGTTTGATGGCTCGTCATTTTTTTAACCTCTTATTAATATCGTTTATGGTCTTGCGTAGAGTTCAACCACGAAATTAATGCCATGTCCTCTTGCGCTTTTGAAGCGTAGAACGACGCTACTGGCTCCTGGGCCTCCCTCGAGAAGGCATGCCGTTGCACCGTTTCCATTTCTCTTTTGATCGAGTGCCCGGACCTGGGTTATTCTCTCGTATTTGCTGACCTTGAAAGTCTGCTGATGAGTGACCACTCGGAGCCACGACGAATCCTTGATGACATTTTCCCTGAAGACCAAACGATCCCCGGGTAGGCGAGCTCCAACAATAAGATGATGTGACGAATTTGCGTTGCTGGTGGCGTAAGAACTGGCATAAGAACTTGCGTAACTTCCCGGAACACCGTCGGCAACGGCAGCAATTGAGACCAAAAAGACAAGAAGGCAGAAACTTTTTTCGTTCATTCTCGAAGATTCTCGTTGAATATGGCTCAAGCAATTTTTATATCAGACTGTGTGAATTACGAATTCGCAACTTACTAATATGCAGGCACTTTTAAATACGCATTATCTCTTGTCTTATCAGGAGGATGATTACTGTGGAAACACATCTCCCCCCCTCCCCCCCAAGAAGTGTAAAAGCAGGTGTTTGCACATGTTTGCACTGCAGTCTGGTGGACGTCATCATGCGTTTTGGTATAGTACCATTAACGATGTAAATGCTTATCGAGCACAGGCATGTCTCATGACTCACGACAAACTGTAGATGTTAATCATAATCGAATTGTTTCCTTCATTAATTGTTCATCTTCAAATCGTATGGTCGAGGAGGGTTTAAATCCGTCGTCGATTTTATAGATTTCGCAGATCAAGGATCGGCTGGCGGGATAGGTCTCGAATCGCCAGATGGTGATTCGAGATCCGAATCCATACGTCGGCATCACTAGATTTTTCTATACGTTTCTCAGCGTTTCCCAAGTGATCCCCAGGTACTTTGGATTTCACGCTTATCAAAACTAGGTCCCTTCTTCAGAAAAAGCTCTGATAAGATTCTAAATAAAATTTTGGGCTGTAATTTTCTTTGTTCTTTCATGGACTGGGGTTTTTTGTACGTATTAAAACGTCTTGATCAAATATTTTTGTTATAAGTTGAGATATATATGTTGAGGTTGAGGAACACCTGTTATGAAATTATTGCGGATCAGAATGTTTGAAAACTCGATAATTTCTTGAGTGTTATAAGTATAAAACGAAGCTTGGAAATATTTGTAACAATTCATGGAAAAGGTCGAGGTCGAAAACTCGTGACAAATAATTAGTTGAACGAATAAGACGTCTTACAGATGTTTTCCTGACTTTTGTGCTTCTGTGTTAGTAAAAAAATCGCGAATACCAAGACGATTATTCCATCGTAGTTAGATAGGGAGGGAAATATATATCACCAAAAAAATATTTGTATATTAATATGTGAAACCGTGGATACCGAATTCGCAGATAAGCGAGGTATTATTGTACGTGACTGATATTTTTAAACACGCAGTGCACCAGAGCCTTGACATTTACGTAATACTTCCATACATCTAGACAAATTTATTGACGTACAGTTTGAACCAGCGACAGCCTTCGTTTAAAAAAAATTAACCAAATGAAAACAAATTATGCAATGTTTTCAACAGTAACAACAATCAGCTTCTCGGATGCGCTATGTTCTGATGGATTTGTCTAAATCTATAGAATAATTCTGCAAATGAACGAGTAACTATGGTTTTGTTCGTAGAAGATACAATTACTTTTATGGCATCCTGCAGATGCAAACACTAAACCTGATGCCGAGTGATGCCGTATACCTCCTTTGGTATCGTACCTCACTTGGGTTTCATAGGGGAGCGCCTGTGTTATTTTTACAATATTAGTACGTGCTACCTGCCAACGTCCGTAAGCTTTACCTGCTAATTTCAGCGTCAATATGAATGAAAAAAAAATAATATCGCTTCAACATTATTCTATTCAGATTTTGTTTTTTATTTGTAAGAACATATTCTGGGGTTAAATTGAAGTGCTATTTGATTGTTCGAACGTTTGAAATTTAGTCTTAAGGGTGTTTTATACTCCCATTCAAAGTGAAAGTAATTGTGAATTTGAGTAGATCCCAATGAGAAACATTAAAAACAATGAAACACATCGAAGACACAACGGATATTGAGTTACAACAACAGTAATGTTGAAATTTTTTTCACAAAAAATTAAAAAATATTTTCCTAACTGAATATCCAAAAAAATTAGTATTTTTTTTAATGAATTGTAATATCAGTTTTTTTTTATTACACACAATTTTTTCCATAAATTTGCCATTTGTACGTAAATAATTGAAAAAATTAAATTTTTCCGTGAAAAAAATTGTCTTACCTAATTTCTCTTATTCTGCAATGATATTGTTCCATTTTAAATAAATTTTAACAATTTCTCGAATTTTAGTTAAATAACCCATGTGCTTAAAAAATTATGTAAAGGGAAACGTATATTCAAGATTTTTAAGAAGATATCTCCATGAAACCAGTTGGTTAATGGCCTTGAAATTTCGAAACGGTATAATCTGTAAACTCTTTGTGAAAACAAATCTAAAATTCACGTCATTCTCTCTATGTTTCAACTTTGCGTGAAAGCTCTTTAACAAGGGGACCTGATTTAGGACGCTAATAAAAAAATTACGGAGGGTTGAGTGCTGCGTGCGCGCGGCAAGGGGAATGTATGGCACGGACGTGGTCGACGTGTGGGGCATGTTGCTTTTGCCATTTTTTTTGCCGCAGCCATGGCTCGATAAATAACAAGAAATCGCGTTTTTCATCCACATTCTTATTTATTGCTAATTAACGGTGTTGTTCAAGGTTCTGAATTTTTGCAGGAAGCATCCTGAGGATATTTCCGGCAATATACAAAAATTAGTTTGCTAATTAAACAGGTCATCTGCGCTCATTGACTTTGAAATTCCGTCTAATTTCACGATGTGCTAAATGGCCAAAATTTCAACTTTTGTTTTCTCGAAAACGGTGTAGCAGAACCTACGGATAGTTTGGGATTGAACTTTTTGTGGACATGTCTATCTATAAAAAAAATCAGTACCTCTCAACAGATATCGATGTCGCACTCGATCCTCCTTAATTTGCAGAAATATTTTATCAGCAAAAAATGAAGTCACACTCTCAAAAACTGAATCGGTGATTTATTACGATAATTTGGAAGTTATAAAATGATGTTTTTATTGAAAAATAATAACCTCCACTTTCCCAACAGCAAGTCCACAATTCTTTTCTACGCCATCCTTTTCTCATCTGCGAACTGAAGACCTATACCCAGTCTATTTCCATTCAATTTTTCTGCCTTCGGCACTTTTTTTCCGTTCATTGGACTTGTCTTTCCACATTCTCGCACAGCTTGTTTCTCAGACTTACGTTCCTGACTGATATCTTTCCTGTCCACTTTGTTCCGCTTCCATTTCCGTTGTTCTCATTGTTGTCCTAATTCATTTTTTTCATCGCCAACTGCCACTATGCCAGTATACCTCTAGGACGTTTCCTTGCTCCCGGTTCTAGTCCGTTTTTCAGGCTATTGTCCGCTCTCTTCTTTGGGTTATTACGATCAAAATTTCATTAAAAAACTTATGGAATGCTCCAACTTTGTGAAATACAAATTTTTTCTTCTTTATCATGCATCTTCTATTGAATTGTTTACCATGGTAATACAAAAGAAACTTGTTAAATGCATCTAGTAGTCAGTACTATCAGAATATCTATAGTCAAATTTTCCATTAGGAAAATGAGTTATTAAACATCAAATTTTAAAGTTTTTCTCCAACTCTCTTAGATTTTGAATATTAAATTCAAACATGTTATGCAGTCTATTGAATGACATTCTTTGAACCACTTCATATTCTCCCACTAAATATGATATATTGAAAATGTCTAGAAAAGTATTAGTAAATTGAATCTCAAAAAAACGGAACTACACATGACAGAAATAAGAGGGAAAAGCCGCAAGTTAAAACTTGAAAATTACTTGCTCTAAATTTCGCATAATGCCTTTTACTTCCTCGATAGGGAAGCTAATATTTACAAAGGCAGTTCCTCGAAGAGAGAACGTTGAGCATTGTGCAAAGTTTGGAGGAAGCAATTTGCAAGTTTCAACTTGCAGCTTTTTTTACATGTGATTTTTATTCTGGCAAAAAATTATATTACATTCAATTCACACACGCACGCACGCACGCACCACGCACACATACACACACACATACACACACATATTGTGACGTGACGTTTTCCGAGCGTCTAGTTCTACAAAAATAAGGTATGGGTGTTACAAACGAAAAGGGGCTACGACGAGTAATGCGGAATAATAGACCGGACGTCTATTATTCCGCATTAAGACCACCCAGACAAACAACACCGAAGATTAAGGTCTAAGACCAAGGATCGCCCTCGACGAAAGGAGAAGAACAGCAAACGTATACGGAGAAAAATCCCCTGTTCAAAATACCGTAATTGAGGTTACTTTTACCGAACTCGCTAGTTTCTATATATGGATAGTGTGCCTGTACGGTAATTCTCGCTATATTGTCGGGTAAATTGGAAACTTGGAAGTCTGGTTCATGAAGCCAGTCCCAAGTGTCAGAATTACTAAAGGTAAGACAGATTTACTCCATTTACGTAGTCTGTAGTTACTAGTCAGTGCGGTAACTATAACTGCAAATCAACGGTCAATTTACCAGTGCCTACGCAGTTTATAGTTACGAGTCAGTGTAGTAACTACGACTGCATGTCAGCGATCAATTTTTACCAGTGTCAGTAGTTCAAAACACTCGTTAAGAGTTGGTTAACGAAGCCAGTTTCAATCGTTTGAATTACTAGAGTGTACGGTAAATTTATCCAGCTCAGTTACTAGTCAGTACGGTCACTCCTACTACAAATCAACGATAAATTGACCCTTGCATGAGCCGAAATTACCGGTTAGTGTAGTCACATCAAGTATCTTCTTTTCACCAAAATGTTTGGTACCAATTACCGTAGAGACACACTGTCCATATAGGCACCTGTGCGTTTGGTAAAATTTACAATAACTCCTGTAAGCTTTAACTGTAACATGTACGGAGTAGAGATATACAAGAATAATAACTGCTGTGTCTTTGGAAATTTTATAACTTTATTCAGGATATTATTTTTACACTATACATATATTAAGTACGATTTTACTAAGAATAACGTGTGGTAACATACATTTTGCAAGTTCACAAAATCGTGTACCTTATATGTAATATAGGAACGATAAGTTTTCAACTATCACAGGTAAGTTAGAACGTTATACAGATTATATATGTTTCGTTACCTATATGTTATTTATATATTACTTAGGATATGTATTTCACAGTGCAGGTAGATAAAAATTTACGAAGCATAACGTGTGGTCACATACGTTTTAGTGCGTTTTATAAGTAATAAACTGCTTAAGCGTGATTCAGGTAATATGTTGTACGAGATTAAGCTCATATCCAAATTTATACTAGCGGTATCAACTATTTCGTCGCCCCAAAAATGACGGTCAAATTTGCAGGATGGCAAACGAATGACTAAAAAGTAAGGGATGTCTCGAACTATAAAAATGTCTGTAACTCTACCAAAAACTGGATAAACTGAGGATTTTTCGATGATTAGAATCGAATTTTTTGAGAATTGAGTTCCTTCAATATCAATCCACGAAACACGCACCACTTATAATAAATATTTTAAATTTCTTGGCCCTCAAAATTCAGTACAGCGCTGTACTGAATTTTGAGGGCCAAGAAATTTAAAATATTTATTATAAGTGGTTGTATCAATCTCTCGCGAAGGACCGATTTTCGTGGTCGAAGACCAATTAAAATTATGAACGAAATTACAACTCTGTAACTGATGTTTGATAGCAAGGGTATGAATTATGTTAACACGACTGCAAGAAACGCTCGCAGTTAGCTTCGACAGACGATGCCTACTTTCATATCTTAAAGATGAATAGTGCATCGGAGGACCCACCGCTCGTATTACCCGTGCGTAATGAGTCGCGAAATGAAATTTAGGTGTTAGTGGTTTTTCAGGAAACAGATTGCGGTACAGCTCATAGTGTTTCGCAATTAATTCAGATAAGGCATCTATCTGTGCAAATGATAAATGAGGGGCTGTTATTAAATCAATGATTTGCCTTAATAATATGTATAAAGGCCAGAATCGGTTGTCTTTAGGTACTAAATCGCCAACCATGAAACCGAAATACCTCACAAAACACAAACTTTCAGCCGCAGACATTTTTATACGAACTTCTTTCCCTTTTTGCGAAGTTATGGAAGGCGGTTTATTTGATAATTCTAACCGTCCGTCATCAAACACTTGAATTCTAAAATTCAAAGTGTCAAGAGTGGATAATTTCATTTCAAATATTAAAGAATTGATCAATGCTTCCATTACTTTTTTTAAAATACCCTCACACCAATCATGTGGCATATCTACTGATATGTTTTCACACATATGATAATCTGTAAGACAATGCCACATGCAGGATTCTTTGATTCCGGTTTTTTTCGAATCATTCAAAGCCAAATCACTGTCATAATTAAGTCTGGTCCTCAGTATATTGGGATTTTTTACACACAAGTTCTGACATTCGTCTTTAGACGCTTTGCAAAACCTACAATAATATCGGCTTGAAAAACTTTCAGTGAGGCCCAAGATAGTATTAAATCCGAGATTATCCCCCAAAAGTATACCGAGACAGAAATACACAGTTACTTCATCGCTCTCTGTTACAATGGTAACCCCTTCATTTCTCAATCGATTTAATTCTTCAAGTAATGGTTTAAAAACGGCTTTATTACCGAAATCTTTTCTATCGTGAGCGAAAAAAAGTAATACAAGGAATATGCTGTGTAAAGTGGATGCATACTTTGGTAGCATACAACCAATGGAGGCATAGACAGCGCCTAATTTATTAACACCAGCATGCGAACCAAGAGGCTTGCCTGTCTCATATTCTCCAAAATAGATAAATAGTGGAAAGACAGTTTTGTTACCGAAGTATTTCAATTTTTCCTGCCATAATTCACCTTGAACAAAATTACTAAGCTTCGACTTATCATTTTGTAGATCGTGCGCGTATTGCTTCATTTCCACGAGTAACCCAGGTATTTCTAAAACAGATTTCAATTGAGCTCCAAGTGAGATCACTTTACCAGTAACAAGTGCTGGTTTTATTATTTCTTTTCCATTTTGTTTTTTTTTCACATATAATTTCAGAAATCATGTATGTTCCCGGTGGAGTATATTTATATTTGTTTTCCATCATTTGTAACCGCTTGTACTCAGAAGCAATCTCTTGAAAAGGATTTTCAACGGAGTCTATGATATTATCGATTTGTTGTAGTGTTGCAGTTGCCTGAGAATTTTCCAAAAGCAGAAGATTGCTGTGTAACTTTTCTTTAATTGATGGGATAACGGCATTTTCAAAGAATGATGAAACACTATCCGTTACAAGCTGAACGATTCTTCTGGGTACATGCGGTTCATTATATAAGGTCATTATTAGAGACTCAGCTTCGAGCTGCAAAGTATTAGTCGCGTTGTTTTTTTTTCGATTTCTCACAATTAAAATCTGTTTCTTTAATACTGGGTTCAAGTACGTGTTCACGGAGTTGAGAACATGCACCTTCATTACAGAGAGCGGATTGAATTCCATTAGTCTCATTGACAGGAACGACAAGTTCATGACGGTGAACTGCATTTAAATCTTTGCGGTAAGAGTTGAGCGAATTATATTTACGGTTACATTCATTATTTGAGCACTCGTAATAATCATTAGGTTTTATATGGTGACCGTGTTTGAAATGTAATATCAAGTGATTGGAAGTTTTGAACTGTAAATTACACTTGAAGCATTTCATATTGCTTTGTAAGATAATCATACACTACACTGCACTGGATAATTTATATAAATGTGTTGAATAACTTTTCACTTTCAGTCAAAACTATCTTATAAAGTTATAAGCTAAAGAAATAATGATGAGCTCTCTACCTTCTTTTTTTAATCACAAAACAGGTACAAGCTTACACAGAACTTTCATCTTTGGAACGAGTCTTTTAACGATCACAGATAAGTTAAACTAGGAAAAACCGATTTTGATCGATACGCATCTAAATACGTGTATGGCTCGCAAAGTAAGCATTGAGTGAACAAATAAGTTTGTTCACACATGCGTACTTTTTTGACTTCCGGTTGATTTTATAAACGTACTGCTCAAGAAATAACCAACAATGGGCGGTTTCTTCTTGATACCTTGCATTTAATGCGAAAAACGATTTAAAGCACGAATCGATTGCCTTCGTCGGACTATTACTGAATAAAGTGGATCTCATACTATTAGTCCTGCAATATCGATATTAGCATACTTTGTTGATTTAACCGCTTAAAGTTATGAATCACACAAAAATTTTATATTTACCTCAACAAGGAAGATAAATAAATTGAGTATTTCAACCCTGGATGGCTTTTGATGCCCTGCCAAGCTTCTAACTCGAATCGACCCCAAGAGCAGAGGTAGAAGTAAAAATCCTAGAACCTCGATTTTACCTGAAACGAAATAATAGAAATCCTTTTCAATTACGAAAAACTTGTCAAAGTATATAAAGCATGATTAATATTAGCATACCATTTTCGATCAGCGTGCGGTGCGTGTGCAGAAAACTCAGCACTTCAGGACTCGTTGAATTTTTTGCAACGTGAATCAAGCCTTCGGCAATCAGTCCCCATTTAGAAACAAGCTTGTCTTTGCATCCAGGACGCAAACTGTCGAAGTCGAGATCAAGCTAAAATTTGTATTTCCATTATGTGCATATGCAATGGGTATAATATATTTATTTATTTATTTATTTATTTATTTGTTGATTTATTCAATTTTTTATTTGTTGATTGTAATTGATATTTAGAAATAAATATATTATTTACCAATACGTATCCATCAGAGCGTTGTAATGGTTTGAATTTCTTGAAGTATCCTTGAATACCTAATGTTTCAATCTCATCGCACCTCCAAATCTGTGTCACCAGCCATTTGTTAATTACATCATCTCGTGGCTCGTAATTATTCTCTAACCACTTGATATCATCGATTAGTGTTTTCGGTGGGTCGGTCACTGCATTCGGATTTGCTGTTAGATTTAGTTCCAAGTACATGTTATTTGAAATTGCACAAAGTAATTCTGTTTTACATGTAAATGAAAAAAAATCTGTCTGTCAATACTATAAAAAATCAGCACGTTATAAAAGTTAAAGAGATTATTCCATTTATTTCTTCATTTTATTTAGAGTTTGCGTGAAATTGCAACGACTTTATGGAAGAGATCAATCAAATGGAATTCTATTTACTAACAGATAGAGTTCTATAGTGATTATTAATAAATATTGGAGATAGAATAAAGTAAAACGTGAAGCGTGAAATCATCAAACATGTATCGCCAGCGATACAGGCAAAATGAGTAAGGCGCAGAGTTCGGCTCACATAAACGTGTCCTACACTGAATAATAGTAAGAAAGTAGAATTTACCTGAGCTATTTATTCTTTTTTCAGACTTCAACAAACCAATTTTCCGGTATGTTTTTCTTTTATTATTGTATTTCTGGTATAAAACACCACCAGCCGATTGACGACCATCGCTGCATCCATTATACGATCTGTACCAGAAGTCGAGTTCGGTTATAGGAATCAAAAGTACCAGATCGTGACTCCAATCCAAGAATAAACTCCTTGGGATTCTATGAAAAAAAAAAAAACCCAAAACAATGAATAAGAAATTTTTGACGAAGGTGGAAAACTGATTATAACAACGCAGTATAAATACCTTTGGTCAGGATCGTCTTTTAATTCGCTGTCAATTAATATGCTAGATATTAATGCAGAATCAACTTTTTTCAACGTGCAGTATGCGTATAGGACTTCTCGGCTTCTGAGATCACTGACCAGCAATTCATTTAAATTGCTTTTAAAGCCAGGAGCTATCGATGCTAAATATGCCCAAACATCGCGGTATCGCCTTGCGATTCGGCCGGTGGCGTTGGCTCGTCTCTGCTATCTTTTTCTGAATTTTCATGTACGTTACGGGGCTCTTGATATTAGCCCAAATTTTGAATATCTGGGAGCTCCACAGCGTTTATAAAATCCTGGTTCGTTTGTTGCGGGAAGATAAACTGGCCTGTATTATGAAGTTGTAAAATTAGTATGTTATACACCTATAGGAAAGAAAGTAGGTGTTTTTTTTTTCAAGCGCCGATGTTTGTAGGACGAGTTGCAAGTCTCGGGCGCCTTAGGCGCCCGAGACTGAAGACGAGTTCTGCATTCTAGAGCAGCCCATGAATTATACCGACCGTGCAGTGCTCTTACCGACGGCGCTGGTATATGATTCGCAACGATGCGTGGTAGAATCTACCGAACTGATTCGTAAAACATGCACCCGTCTCTAACCAGTCTACTCAATTATAATCATGTATACTGTATTAGAGGATCGGTAAAATGAGCTTCAATTACATTAGTAATTAAATTATATTTTTACGCACGTTCTCTGAACCGTATTGATTTGTCATTGTAACCAAAATTATAGTATTCATTACCGTATAAATTTTACTCGGGGAGTACGGTAATCTGAACAGGGGGATTTTTCTCTGTGTATAGAACAACTTTTTTTTAATAAATAACTTTTTTTTAAATAAAGCTTCCAGGTACTAAAGAGCTATCGTCGATAGTGAAGCCCTGAGCATTGCGCTCAAAAGTTAGATCGAGAGAATGGTGATATTCTCAGAATTCTCATAACCCCTAAGCAGGGCCCCTCGAACTGTGTGAAGCCCCGGTCATCGCGACCGGAAGTTGAATCACAGCAAAAGGTACACCTTTTGGTGGAAAACCCTTGTAATCGCGCTCTTCGAGCTCGACTCTGCTTGTTTAGTTTCTCCACACGTTGCAGCGTGAACCAACGCAATTTTGATAATTTCAAACCACACGTTTCGATGCGTCTCTCACAAATACGACGAGACGAATACGTAAACGACTTAACGAGAACGAAACAGAGTTTTCCTATTCCTTAATTTAACATTCTGACCATCTTAATAATAGTAACCACTTATTCAATTTGGAGTCAAAATCCTAAATTAGTTTACCTTCACTATTAAAACCTCTAAACTTCCTTTTTATTAACACGTCAGTTGGTTTGAAAAACGACAGTTATTTAACACATAAATTTTTTTTCCCCTATATTTTACTTTAATTTCACGAAGGTAAAATAATAATTTAGACCCCTTTCTATTTTAAATGGCCAATGATGAAGGGCCAACCATCGCGTAGCTATTATAGCTCACGAGCGTGGTTAGTACTCTAAGGCCGTCTTGAAAAGCTATAAATAAATTCTCAGCCCTCTACTATAATAAAATAAATTATAAACCTCATTTCCAGCTTTCCTCTCGAGTCCAGTACACGAACTCTGTATATAGTCGGTCAAAGATACAACGAGCACAAAATTAAAATCTAAAAATAAAATAAACAAATTTTCGAGAAAAACAATGATCGAGGTAGAAATATTATATCGTGTATTTGCACGATATAAATTCTCTCACCGAATCTCAAACGTTTCAATATACATCAGCATCGAGTTTCCCCCTTCGAACCCTTTAACTTTTATATCGACTATTTTGTTGTCTCTTGCTTCCATCAAGAGTTATCCAGCCGTACTGTTTCAAATGGGCCACCCTGTATATGGGGCATTCCATCCCAAGTGTATGAACCCGTGACCCTGACCCTCTCGGATTTGCTTCATTATTTTTTCTATGATTACATTGAGTCCAAAGGGTACCTTAAAATTTTTTTAGATTTTTCCAAATAGCCGTTTTTAAAAAAAAAAAAATTTTTGCCAAAAAAAACACCTGTTTTTAAAAATATGAAAAAATTCCGAAAATCCGTGATTATGTGTAGAACATTTTAAGCAATCACCCAGAGTAGAGAGATTTTTTTCTGTGTGTTTACAAGCTTTTAACGTCAAAAAAATGCCGAAAATTCGAAAAAAGAAAAATACCTTTTTTTTTTAAATATGAAAAAATTCCAAAAAATCTGTGATAATATGTAGAACATTGTAAGCAATCACCCAGAGTGGGGAGATTTTTTTCCGGGCTCACAATTGAAATTTCCTCGTTTTTTTTTTTTTAATAAGAAGCAAGTAACATACTAAAAACATTTCAATAGATTATTTCAGAACGAACAATTATACATTGTTTACTTTAAGTAAATATGTATAATATATGAATACGTATCATTCATATTTATGTAAGTAAAAAATATATTCTTTATATTGTGTAAGATCAATAAAAATAATTTAATAATCGTTTATCACGATGCACCTAGGATGCAATATGTTCCCAAGGATGCTTCAGGTGAGTCTCAATCGATATCAGAGGAGCTACAACATCCTCCTCTTCTTTGTCCATCTTTGGTAGTTCCATATTCTCTATATCGACGAATTCTTCGTCCATATAGCATTCCAGAAACCATTCTGATTCTTCTTGATCCTCGTAGTTCTTAATAATTGCTAGTATTTGGCGATTACCTTTTGAAGTAAGGCTATACTTAAATGTTTGACATCAAATTCGGCGAAAATTTACAAAATGGTTAAGATAAAATGATTGCAGCCTACAAACTCTAGTAAAATAGGCTATTACGCTATAAAAATAGGACAGTAAAATATTTCTGATTGAAATTAGCCTATTTTTGTCATTAACGTTTAATATCAACTGAACCTCACGCTATCGAGATCAAAATGGGAGAAAAAAGGAAAAAAGGAGACTCCTGAATAAGTAAAAAAAAAAAAAAAAGAACGGGAATCAACGTGAAAGTCTACATTTGCACTTTCTTCAATTAGATGTTTGGTAATTGATATTTTTGGATTTAAAAAAAAATTTGTTTATTTTCTACTGCTGATGAGCCACAGTAATATTACGTACTGCGTGACGTAAGGCAAAACGTGTCGTCTTTTATGTTTAAACACACAACGTACCTCATTTTTCTTTCGGTCACGAGATATGTCTAATTACTGAAGTACTGTATCACATTACTAAACAGTGTATCATGCATCGAATACTTGGAGTAGTTTGCACAGATCATGTGAGCACTCAAAAAATAAGAAGACCTCATTGATGACATGTATATAATGTATAAGGAACTTTTTATTGCAGTCCGCTTAGCTTGTTGACGATCTAATCAAATAAATCGAAATGATGTTTCGTATGTAAGTTGTTAAATACTATTTATTCGGGTCTATAAACTTGTAAAATAATGAAACTATTTCATATTTGAAATAAGTTTTTCGCGAGCAGCCCAGTCCATTTGGGCAAACATTTTTCAATCCTGGACTGATTTGAGTAGTGACCATTTTAAGCTTTTGCATAGAAGTGAGCCAAATCCCCCTCCGAAAAACACCATAAATGGCGTACAAAAACTTGAGACGAGTATATTTACATGCGACGTTTTGTCTATCTTTACAAAAAGATGTCAAGCACAAAAAATTGTCAAATAATTTAAACCTTACAAAAAGATGTCAAACATAAAAAGTTGTCAAATAAACCCTTACAAAAAGATGTCAAACACGAAAAGTTTTGAGATAAATTCAACCGTTTCACAAAAAGATTTTTAACACCTATATAAAAATCACAAACAGGTTCTTGATGCCTATAAAAAAAGCACACTACACAAAAAGTATTGACATCATTATACAGCAAAGTCATCGTCACTATTAAAAATAATGATGAACTGTGAACTAATTGCAAAAAGTTGCCACATAAATTCAACCATCCAAAGTATATATATGTAAGTATATATATGTATATGGCTTAAACAATATGGTTTGATAATCATAAAAGAATTAAAATGTGAATATAATTAATAATATATTAATTATAACAATAATAATAATTTAATAATAATAAGAATAATAAAAGAAACCTACATACACTTGGTGATATGTGCTTTGGTTGGTTGGATTTATTTGACAACTTTTTGCAATTGGTACGTAGTTCATCATTATTTTTAATATACTGAGAAAAAAATTCATTTGAATTTACCGAAAATTATTTCATTCAAATAAATCGTGCGGTCACGGGTGGCGAAACGAATATTCAAGAAAACCAACTAAATAATAGATTGAATTTTAAACACCATTATTTGTCAAGTTAAAATATCGTTACTATACAACGATAAAATTTTGATTCGATCGAATAATATAATTTATTTGTTTCAACTCTTGAAATATTTCATGAAATCAAAAAATCAGTCTGAGCAAGAAGAGAATGCGCTCTATAGATTGAATATACACACAAATGAAATAAATATTTTGTCGACTGGACTAAATAATATTTCAATTCAGCAACAAATAGTATCTCAATAACTCAAAGAATAGTCAGAGCAAAAAGAAATTGCGCTCTACAGATTAAATATACGTAGTAATGAAATAAATATTGTATCGACTAGACTAAGTAGTAGTTCAATTCAGCAACAAATAGTATCTCAATAACCAAAAAAACAGTCAGAGCAAAAACGAAATCATTTTTTCAGTGCATAAGCTAATTAACTAATGGAATTTATAATCAATAAAATCATAATATATTCATTATAACAGAAATAGTGTAATAATAGTGTACAACTAGAGGGAGGGGAGAGGAAAAATGGGAAACAGGTTGGAGGCTTAAAGGGGAAGGACCCCAAAGCGACGGAACAATATAAAAAAAAAAAAATAGTGTACAACTAAACGCGTAACCAGATTTTAATTTTAAAAAAATCGTAGACGGAAGAAGACTATTATTCACATGTCAGGGAAAAAAAATAAAATTATTAACTGTTTCGTTTACGAACGCCGATCACAAAAAGAATGCAATATTAATGAAAATTCGACGCGTAAGCAGATACAGTACGTGTACCTGCAACCCGGCTACAGTGTACGGAGAGACGAGATACAGAAAGGCGCGCGCTACACAACTACTATAGTTAAGCAGTAAGCCTACGCACACATTTACTGAAGATATGCGACGCTGCACGATCCCAACTGGAGAAAATATTCTATGGCGTGAGTGTATCTGTATATGCACGCGGTTCTATGTGTAACGGCGATTTCTGTACAGACTCAATGAAAAGTACGCCGCATATGACAACTAGCGCCGTGTATATTTTATCATGTACGTGGTCTATAGGAAACTTTTTTGCACTATTGTAGCACGAGGAGTACCTTAAGAAACTTTTTGTAATTTTTATACAGGCGTTAAAAATCTTTTTGTGAAACGGTTGAATTTATTTCAAAACTTTTCGTGTTTGACATGTTTTTGTAAGGTTTGAATTATTTGAAAACTTTTTGTGTTTGACATATTTTTGTAAGGATAGACAAAACGACGCAAGGAAATGTACTTGTCTCAAGTTTTTGTACACCATTTATGGTATTTTTGGGGGGTTCAATTTACTCAAGTTCGATGGTTTTCACCGCAAGACCATGGCGCTGAAGTCGATACTTCGCAGGCGCATAAGGGAGGGTAAGAAAACGACGCGACGCTCCGTCATTGCCACGGTCATAGCAACGTAGCAGAGATGAGTTCTGAACGTAGTGCGTCGTCCCCACTCCAATCCGCTTATGGGGTAAAAGCAAGTGAGTCAGAAAACTTCTAGCAGTAAGGTGTTGCAAGTCTCTCGCAAATTCATTCGTCACTTGTTGCTTCGATTGTGAAGATGTCCGAGTCTTTGTGCGCGGTGAGGACGCCATACACGACTGCGCGAGTGCAATCAGACAATCAAATTAAGTGCCGATTTTTCAATATCAATATTGAGTTTTTCAATATTCGAAACGCGTAGTGTGCTTGTGTTTCGCATTTTCGAACAATCTCCAATCATCAACGTCAAAGAACGTAAGTTGTAAATTATTATACTAATTCTCTTTTTCAGTTCATTTTTTCAATAATGAGCTTATGAGTAGTTCATTTTTTGAATGATTACCTTGTGCAGTAACATTTTCGAGACACTGCAAGTTTTCAATATGGAAACGTTTCCAAGATCACTGAGGGTGTGTTCCGATATTCGCTCCAAACGCTGAAAACGGTGAACACGAAAAGAGCGTTCCGATATTCCAAGCGGCGCTAACTGCTACGAATTGTTACGACCCGTAGGCCGTAATATAGTTTTTCGTTGAACGATTGGCTCTCCCAGAGCCCGTAGAGTGGAAGTTTGGTGTTGCCGTGGCGAATAGAAATTCGCGGCCTGAGTCGCGGGAAAAGGGAATTGGAAATTGAATCCGCGTATAAATAAAAGACGAATATTTATTTTGTCTCTGATAAGACTGAAGTCTTTCCTTTTTTATTAGATGCTTAAATTGAGTACTGTTAATTAAATTTGAGAGAGCATGTATTTGAGAGGAAGAGATACATCGGAAAAACGCGTACTCTCTGATCAGAGTTGGAAAGTTGTCTGCCTTTGATCCTTGGTGGAGGCTTAAGGGTAGCGTCCAAGAAAAATGTTAAGAGTGGGGACTCTAGATTTTTGTCTTCGCGTCCAATATGTCTCTCTCCTCTCTCTCTGTTTCTTAATTTTTTACTATGTTTTACTTTCTCTCGGGTGTCTCGCTTCCTCCGCTCTCACTCTTTCTTTTTCGCTGCACGCACACTCTCTCACTTAAACCTAGAAGTCACTGTCCCTCTCTCATCCCTTCCTCGGAAAGTTTTAGGGCCTTTCTGCTCGTAAAACTCGGGTCTCGAATTTCTGAATTTTTTTGCGTTTACGTTTAAAAGAAAATAAAAGTTGTAAGCTCAAGTATTAGAGAAAGGTCACGTACGCCTCGGAGGACTGCGAGAACAATAGGGGTTTGTTTCGACTAGCATTTTATGATTTACATGTGGTCAGCAGACGTTGGTTGTTACCATAAGCTATGAACTATAAATTTTCACTCGAGTGTTCGACGCAACAAAAGAAAAGGGTGTCGAGAAAGAATTTTAAAAGAAGAAGGAAAAAGAGCAAGACAGCAGACTTTTACAATATATTCTTATTCAATATTTGTTAATATAGATATGATTATATTTATTATTTTCCTTATCCTATGGAAGAGATGCATATATAAAACATTGCAATTAATCATTTATTTAAACTTAGCGGGTGGATAGAGGAACCGCGGCGATCGTGTGTTATCAAATACCCCGTGAGTTTATCGCGGCTCTGTGAAAACGACGGCGGGCGCGTAGCAAGCCCGCAGACGTAACAGAATTGTTACTAGAGATGCAAAATGACGGTCATTTTTTCAATCGGTCAATTGACCGAGCAATGACCAAAAAATGACCGTCTCGTCAGGTCATTTTTTCCTGTATGCAGAATGACCGTCAGTGATCAAAATTGTCAGCAATGCTGTCATTTTCATCTATATAGATAACTGACGTCAGCATTTGGTCAATTGCATCTATATAGTTATTCCCAAAAGAATAAATAAATTAACAGTGGCATTCTAATATTAACGTGATGTCGATTTATTTATTGTAAACAATCCACTGTTAATTTATTTATTACTCAAAAAATGGAAGGGACATTTGGATTTTTATGGCTCATTTATTAGAAATAAAACACATTTATATTTATTGTTTTATATTTATAAAACATCAACGCTTGACATATCGTTATTTATTTATATAATTTTCATTATTAAAATTTTAATTAATATTTTATATCAATTTTTTTATGTAAATCAAAATCGTATATAATGAGGAATTTTATGTAGAAACAATTTAACATTTAATACAAACTTAAAATTTATTGAGATCAATGCTCGCAGTCTTATTTTTTTTCCTTTAAGGAACTCTAGCCGAATTTAATAATATATAATAACTCGTATCACTGTACTTCTCTATCGCTATCATCACAGTCTGTGAATGACTCGTCGCTGTCAACGCGCACTGTCATTTTTTTTTCTTTTTTTGGCACTTGATCCAATAATCTTATATTATGAGCGATGTAGGAAATTTTTGAGGCCCTTTCTCTCGTGAGCCGATTACGTTTCGAATCATGAATCCAGGATTCCGTCTTGAACGATCGCTCAGTTGGAGTTGAAGTCGAAATCATACTCTCGATAGCTTCTCCGATCATACTCAGTGTCGTTTTTTTACAAACTCCTGCCCAATACGTTGAAGGATCAACGACTGCTCCAGCTTGTTTTATGCATGGCAAGTCCCAGAATCCACTGCCAGCGCTGTACTCAGCCAATTCAGTGATAATTACTGTATCGTCAAGCTCGAAATGCTTACCGATGGCGACGATCACGCTGCAGCCCGCTGCATATTCATCACAGCTCAAATTTTTACCCTTAAAACTGGGATGCAGAATATTTGCTGCCCAATGCAAATCGGTGATAGTCATATTCTTCCTTGAACTCCAGATATTAATCATCTGTTTGCACTCTACTGCCGTGAGAATCGTCTTGAGACCAGATTCGATGGATTCTTCGAAATGTTTTTTCAATTCGAAAAATACTTCAACGATACGTCCAAGATTGGGCGAATCACTTTCCAATAGTGTAATCCACGTCGCCACTGGCTTCATGAGAGGCAAGACCAAATCCAACAGAGCCCAAATCTCCTCTTCCAGCAAAATTTTTCTTGTTGAAGGATTCAATTGAGTCGAAACTGTTTTATCAATGGCCAAAGCTTGTAAATTATGCCTGTTAATTTGGAAACTATCCAAGGATACAACTGTTACGTCCCGATTGACATTTTACTCTATCTCGGTCAGGAAGAGATTCTCTTCCTTTACACGTTATTTGGAAGTAAAAGTTTAAATCGAGTTAGTGCCCTGTTTTAAGTCTAATCTTTAAGAAAAATACTCGGGAAAGGGCGAAGAGCGCAAATTACCATATTCCAAATAAATTTAAGTTTTTGTTTTTCGTTGACACTGACGATTTCTTTTTACACTACGACCTCGATTTAACGGCCAGTGGCGGGACCGGCTCCGCATCGCACCTTGTTAAATCGAGGTAGCGTATGCCCGCCCATGCTGTATCTGCGCATCGGCACTCCGTGCTACGGGCCTGATCGGGGAGACTTTAAGCGTCCCCCACCATCTCCCACCACGCGAAAAATCGATCGATAAGTGCGACATGGTGGGGACTGTCTATTCAATCGAGGACCATTAAATCGAGGTCCTAGTGTACTTTCATTAAAAAAAAAAAAACTGTTTATGATAAAATACCCCAAAAATTATATAGCCCGTTGATACGTTGGTAATTCACAAAATCAAATAAGAAGTAAAATTACTTACTTTGGTTGAGTTGATTTCAAAATTTAAATTTGAATAATCCTGGATCCTTGAAGCTCTTTCCGAAAGAACGTAGGAAGCCCAAGAAAATTCCGAGGTCGATGGTTCACGATAAATAATTAGAGTTGATTTTAATTTATTTTTTTCTTTTATTTAATTTTATTTCAGCAATTCAGTATAATAAAGTGTTTATAATTTTGACAGTACTTTCGCTGATTCTTTACTCCGAACTTTTGTCGACCTTCTGTGTTCGCATTTGGCTCGCATGCCCTTAAGGAATCTTGCCTTCGATAATAAAATTTTTCTTTCGTCCAATCAAAATACATTCTCCCTCTTATGCTAATTACTCTTTCCTTGCGACTGTTATTCCTACTTGCGGTGTCGCCAATTTAACTTTATTGATTAACGTTCGTTTAATTACTTATTTTATACTTTATTAATAAAGTTTTAACTAATTGTGTTTCAGCTAAAGATTTCCTTTTTTTACGTTTTTGAATGAATGTTCTACGATTATTATTTCCTGATTTACATTATTTTTAGTTCCAAAATAACCAAATTTACTCAAAAGATCTTGGTTTTGATTAATTTTAATACTGATTTATTCTCTAGGCGTTCTAGAAAAAGAATGTAATATGATAATTTCAAAAATTTGATAAAATTTAATAACTTTTAATTTTTTGTATTGCTGTAAATTTATTTCAAAATAACTTTTCCTACTTCACTATAGTGTCGCTTTTTCTTTTCTAAATTTTTATTGACTTGACCCATAATTCAGTGTTCATGCTTGAATTTATTTTTAATTAAATTTGTTTGTCATTTCCGCCTTCTTATCCGACTTATTGAAGTGTATTTGCATGCGTTGATTTATTTAAGTTGCTCCTGTATATAGGTGGTTGGTGCATAAAACGAGCAGGTAGATAATTAGCGACCGTGAGGTGCTGCACTCTTGCAACCAACGGTGATTTCAGTAATTAATTCCTTTCGTTGTTGTTGTCGGCACAGGTATTCCGCTTATCAGATTTGATGATTTTTGATCCGTAATCGAATGCTCGGTGGAAAGAGTGATTCTTCAGGTTTCGTCTGGCTTCTCATATAAACTCCATACATGTCTTTCACGTTGCTCATGTACGAACACATATTTTTTTAGATAATGAATGTGTGAAGGTAGCCGAATCCGCCCTCGATGATTGGTGGTTCCCGCTATTCTCCCTTCCTCTCAATAGTATCCACGTTCTTGTTTTATTCTTTCTTCTATACATATGCACATATACATATATATATATATTCTTCATTCTTCTTCACTGTATATATATTATATACATTAGACTGTTTCAAAATAAATCGATAATTTTTTTTTTTGCTTTACACAATCTTAAACTATACTTGGACATCAAAAAATAATTCTCGCGAAAGGAGGGGCCGGTCCTTCAAGATTTAGAGATATCTCATCGGACTTTTGTCTTTTTTTATTTCATTAATGACTAATTCTTTTACAAACCGAACACCATTCTGACTGACACATTTTTTATTTGGCTGAAACTTTTTTTACGGGTTCTATGTCGAAAAAAAAATATACGTGTTCGAGGAACTTTTTTTTTTTTTTTTTAATAAAGGGGGTTGAAAGTTTGAGATTTTCGTTATTTTTGCCTTGGAGACTCATTTTCAAAAATTCATAACTCCCGTTATTTTTAAGCTAGAGAAAACTTTTTTATTCATTTTAAAGGATAAAAAAGTGAATTTTGAGAAAAAATATTTTAACAAAATTTATAAAAAATTTCATATTGTTATAAACATTTGAAATGTTTAAATCAATTTTTAACCATGGCCCCCAAATTTTAACGATTTCTTAATACAACCATCGTATTCTACGTCAAATTTTCCATAAAAAACGGATTTTTTATTAATGGAGAAATTATGTTTACTGGTAGAGATAAATTAATTTATCTAGCGCGGCACGTCGTATCGGCGCGCGGGTACCTTTGCACGCCTGTTTTTCTAACCCCACATCGTTTTTCTCAATAACATTAATGATTATTTAACTTTTAGTCTACTTTGTTAATCGAGTACAAATTATTATTATTAGCAAACAGGACTTTATGATTAATTGAACAAAATAATAACATGTTTGCAAATGAAAAAACAATTAATTACGATTTTTATAAAAATTTTCTTAAAAACGTTATTTATCAGTAGTTAATAATCTCCTACTTAATTGTAGGAGAAAGTACAAAGTAGGAAGTACCTTAAAAGGAAAGTAGGAGATTATTAATATTGATTTTTGTATTTATTTTTTGTTTCTTTTTGCATTTATCGACGTATATATCGACCGATAATTGTTGCTGCGATCATTAAGATCGTTTTTTCTAGTATATTCAGTATATATACATAAGTTTGGAATATATTCATCATTTTAGGACTAGAAAAACGTTTGTTCCATCCATGCAAATTAATTATTCACGTATTAACGAAATAAAAATGACGAAAGTCCGATGAGACACCTCTAAATCTTGAAGGACCGGCCCCTCCTTTCGCGAGGATTATTTTTTTATGTCCAAGTATAGTTTAAGATTGTGTAAAGCAAAAAAAAATTATCGATTTATTTTGAAACAGTCTAATATACATATATATTTTGATGTACCCATTCACGAAACATGCAGATTTGTATATCTGTTTGTATATTTTAGCGATGTTCTGATTCTTTAAATCATTAAAAAGTCGCATGACGTAACACAATATTGGAACTGAAACGAGTTTTCGCAGGAATCTTGAGCGTTTTTGTCACGTTGCTTGGATCATTTTTTTGAATTTGTGTGAATTTTGCCGATAAAACTTTGGAAAGTTTGATTTCTTTTATGATCGTACTCACATTTTTTGTCAGTCTGTCAATAGCTGCAAATTTACCGATATCTTGCAACAAAAGATTTAAAATGTGGACCACACAACCGTAGAAGAAAATTTGCGGATAAGTGTCCTTCATGAGAGCCCACGCAACTTTATTAGCTGACGCACTGTCTGTGCAAACAGCAATAACTTTGGATGGCCCAATTTCTTCGATCACTTGAGAGATTTGCTGCGCAAGGTATTCACCAGTTTGACGATTGGTTTCAGTATCAATGGACATGTAAAGTACTGGCTTCGGCGTAGTAAGAATAACGTTGATAACACCCTCACTACGTATATTGGACCAACCATCAAATTGAACTCCCAAGAATTTTGCCGCTTGCACTTTACCCATCACATCAGTTTTTACTTCCTGATAAACTTCATTGAGATATTTATTGGATACCAGATCTCGGCCCGGCAGTGCAAAAGCTGACCGGAGCTTCGCAAAAAATTGAATCCATTGTTACGTCCTGACCCTCGATTTTTCTCATCTCGGCCAAGAAAAGCGCGGCTTTCCCTTTAACACGTTATTCGAGATAAAATCGGCATTGGCCAGGTTATTGCCCCGTTTTGAGCCTAACCTTGCGGAAAATTGCTCAGGATGGGCGGAGAGTGCATAATTTGGTAACAATGGCAAATTAAAATAAAATCTCACGAACAAAACTCTTTAATTTTCGCGAGATACATTGGAAAAGACTAATAAATTGTAATTCGGCAAAATCGGACAAATAAACTCGTAATATAAAGGGACAAAAATTGTATGATCGCATTAAATAAATTCTGAGTAAAACGGGAACTAAACTGTCACTGACGCGGAAGAAAATAAACTACAGGGCCATCCTCAAGATAAGCCTCCTGGGGTTTATCCGCGCAAACTGCAAGGACAAACAAAATTATCGCGAGCACTAAAATGACCCCTACTACAACGATAGCTATTTTTAGCTAAAAAAGGTCCATGGTCATTTGACAGGACAACTCACGCAAAGAAACAACACAGAATTTACTCAATCACGACTCGATTGAATTTAATCACTCAAAGAAATTCGAAATTACTTGAAAATGAATTTAACCACGGATAATGCATAAATTCATATTGGAAATAAATATCAAATGATAAACACAAAAAAAAACACTATTGATCCACTATTTTCCGGAACAAAACATGAATGACTCAAATGAATTTAACTCGCACATATTTCACTGAATTTACGAACATGAGCACTTCCTAGGAGAAAATAAATTCACACGAAAAATAATCCTACAATTGATCGAAACACGAACAGGTTTTTCGGAATGTTTTACTCGGAACATTGAAATTATCTAATTGCACAAAACCAAAATAAAAATAATTTTAAAGGACGCGAAATAAATTGGACAAAGAATTGAACTTAAACATGAGGAAAATAAACTTGGGAAAATAATTTTGATCAGACACTTTTCGCAAAACTGAAGTTAAATTGACATAACTCTTCACAAAACTGAATTTAACACAAAAATCTGAATTTCCATAAAACACAAAAATCTGAATCTCCATAAAACTGAATTTAACACCAAAGATCTGAATCTAATACAAAAAAAAGGATAACGCGAAAAGGGAAAACAACGACGAAAATATTTCATAGACCTTCAACGGTGAGTAACCCGGTAGTTTCGGTTACGGGACTCGAGCCGTCTTGGGGTGTCGACCGGGGTCGGAGACACCGCGCAACACGAACGAAGATATACTGACACATGCGAGAAAACATTTTGAGATACTTACTACTTCGATGATTATGGAAACAGAGCAAGGTGTAAGATCGATAAAATTGAAAGATGTCGACGATGAAACGATGCAGGACGAAATGATGGCGCGGTGAAAGTAAATGCTCAGCCGAGATTGATATATAACGGTGAAATCGTTTTATTCCGCGTAAGAAAAATATTGGTTCACACAAGAAATGTTTTTTTCTCTTCCCTCAAAAATAAAAGGTTCGTTCACAAAAAAAATAAAATGTTCGTTCAAAAAAAAATAAAAGGTTCGTTCAGAAAAATAAAATGTTCGTTATCGAATCCACGGAGACAGTTCGAATAAAATAAAATAAAACGAAGAAATTGGAGATATTGTGGTCAAACGATGAAAAGTATGTAAAAGAAAAATGAATTCACGCGACGGACAGCGATTCTGCTTAAAAATTTTTCCGGACTTTCTGAACGTTCTGACATACCGCGACTTCAAACTAAGATCTACTCTGGCCTCCGACTGCCAGCGATTCGTTACTTAAAATTTTCTTCCGACTCACATACCGCGGGCTCATTACCCGATCTTATATAGGGTCCTCTAGGATGGCTTAGTTTCGGCGGTGGGGAGGTACGCCCTTAGACGCCTTAGACGCTCCAGGCTCCTCCGCCGCCTCCACCTCGCATCCCCAATGATCTCCTAGAATCTATATAATCGAAAATTTATACTTATGATTAACACGAATTCATCCTTATGATATAATATTCACTCCTGCATTCTTTTATAATAATTATTTCATTATTACCTAATAATCAGAAAACGAATTTTCTCATACATACGCCGTCTTTTCACGAAGACGCTCATTCTGTCTCTCTCATACTTACATATTTCGTATTTACTTTCTCACTCACTCTATCCCTCGTTTTGGAGGTACCACACAGTGGAGGAGTGTGGTACCCTCTTCTTCATTCTGGTCACTCTCTCCTTCTCATCCCTCCATGCTTGCATTTGACTTCTCCTACGGGCCACGCGTTGACCCGTCATAGGCTCTCGATGTCACACACACATACATACACATCCATTCGTCTTTTCCCATTCGTACTCTCGTTCGGTGACAACTTCTCCTCTGTTTCTCTGTATCTTTCTCGCTCTGGATTTCGTTCGATCTTTCCTCTTATTCTATTCATCCCTATTTATTTTTAATCATTTACCATGCGGAGGTTCGGATGCAATGGTGTATGTCATGCTATTTCTTTTGGATTGGAATTAATTATTTCCAATAATTATACGAAAGAAAATTATTTTAGCGTATCCAAACTACTCAAAATTCTCATAATTATTAACCAGTTATTCAGATTCTACATTTGTTACAACAATTGAAAATTCCATCTATATACTCCGGATCCTATGCAATTTTATAATTCCGGCTTATCATTTCTCTTACTTGTCATTACAGGAAAGATCTATCTTCATGCTCACGCAACAATCACACATACATTTACTCATCAAACTCGTAATTATTATAGGAAAAGGATTCGTTCACAATTTTCATTTCCACATAAACCTTTACCCATGCATTACGAAATCTCCTGAAATCTTTGAATTTGGTCGTTGTTAATTAAAAAGGAAAACGTTAATTTAATAATGCGCTTGTTACGCTTTTGGGGTCTTTGTTGGATTCGATGCCGAATTTTGGTGTCGCCCCTCCTTCGTAGGCGAGAGCTTGGATTCGTATGCCGATGGGACATACGCCTTCTGAATCCCAGGACTTGGGACAAAGCGCTGCTTGCTCTCTTTCTTTGGCTATAGACTCGGCGTCCTCTTCGTGCAGCATAAACATTCAGTGCTCATTAAATTGGAGTCCAATAACAGTCCAAGCATAAACAGATATTCTCAAAAGTTTGTTTAATTTTGGTCGTCGATGATTGGGTGTTTCGTCGAAATCTTTCTTCCATCGAGTCTCCTCGACTCGACCACTGCGTTAATTTATCGATCACGTGCAGAGCTCATGTAGACCGCCCATGAGAATTATCCGATTACTTTTTCCAGACGCCGTTCCCAAAAAGTCGTAACAAGGCTAAAACCTCCCATAATTTCGGAGCAAGAAAAAAATAAAAACGACAAAGATTCAAAGAAGAATTCTCTTCTCTTCGACCAATTTCGATTCATGGAAATCCCGACCTAGTTTAAAATAAAACTGAACATTCAAATGCAATAATCTATAATCTAACGCCACCTTTACCATCACCGATGACCTGACCCAGGTACCCATGCTCATTCTTGATTTTACATTTTTACATCCGTTCACTCACGTACTTTCGGGAATTCAGTTCATAAAGTCTTCATTCGGGGATAAGGAAAAAAAGGATCACCGGTCACTTAGCTTTAGATGAGCCATACACGCTCTGTCTCTCCTGCTTTCCTTCTCACACACACCCAAAGAGACCGCCTGTGGTTCTCTCGAAGGCAAAGACTTTGCACTCAGCCTGTATTAGTGTCCCATGCACATTGCTTTTCGTTGTGCACAAAGGCCCACCACTTCTGAGTAATCTGATGCCATGGCCAAAGATTTCTTCAGCATCGACGGATGTTTTCCTTCACGCCCGACGATGGACATTTTGTTATAAAGAGCTGCGATATCGACGCCGCCATGGCGTCACCACTCGATAATTTATGCTCACTTGAGACCATATTCGTGTCGACGGCTTGATTTGAAGACAACCCGAACTATCCGAGTTCTCCAAAGAAAAAAAAAAAACGTTTCTCTCGTATGACCGGGTCCCTTTCCTCGTATTGAATTTTATTGAGAATTACAAGATATAAGTAATCTCAAATCGATGCAAAAGTCCCGAAAGTCGCGGGACGTAACACCATAATGGATGTTCAGGCAAACTCAGAGGACATCCGGTAGCACAAATAACTTTGGTCATTTCCTTTTGCAAGTATTCCAATTCTTGTTTTTTCATAGTATCACAAAACGCGTTGATTTTGGAATCTTATACCACTCTCGTCTTTTGGACATTTTCAGGTGGATTGTTTTCCGATTGCTCTTTGGAGATACATTTTTTTTTAATTCTGCCTGAGAATTCGTATCGTCCAGATCAGAATCGTTCAAAGCGGTTAAAGCCGACCTTTTAGGAGCGGATTTTGATATCTTAGTATCTAGGATATCTTTCAGCCATCCTGGACTTCCTCGACAAGTTTGTAAGTGTTCGCACATCCTCGTAATGTGATGTGAATAAATTTTTACGCAATATTTGCATTGCCAGGGATTCTTCACAGTTGAACCTTCAGCTTCGACGAAATGTTCTTCGATTATATCTTTCAATTTCATCCTTCTTGTTTATAGATATCAATCAATCAAGCCATCTGACACCTGACCGAATTTAATGATTTTTTTCATGAATACATGTATAAAGAAATAAAAAATATGAATTTGATATTAAAGTAATCTTACCTCGTGTGTTGATTAATCATACGATATAGGTTAGAAATCACGCAAAGGACGCAAAATATTAAATGAAAAAAAAACCCGGATGAGCTTCAAAATTTTTCCGTCAGATGGCGGCACCTTTGTGACCGTCGTCATTTTTTGTCACTTCGTCAATTGAAGAATTGCTGACCGTCAATTTACGAGAAATTGACCGGTCACAAATTTTCGTCGCATCTCTAATTGTTACGCTTCACTCGCGTCGGTAACGCAGAGTTCGCGGCTTGCGCCAATCAATTTCGTCCGCTGAAATGTTCGCTATTATTCGCCCAGAGGAGTGAGTTCCTTTTGGTATTTAAAGAATTGGAATTCACCTTGTGAATAAATGTCGTCGAATAAATAAATGAAAAGCAAATTTATGATGCACCAATTAATATAACTTTATTCAATACTTCAGGAGTTGGCAAAAATACTTTATAATTTTTATAACAGAGATGCTGATCGTTCTTATGTATATATTCTGAATTTATTTGTCACCACACGTAAATTATCTCAATTCTCTTAGTTTTCAAAAAGCGCAGCGCGATGTGTTTAGCTCGGATATTTTTGCGGGACTGCTTTTTTCGAAGACGCGACTTTGAAGCATTCGCGCATCTCAGATTTTGAAAAAGGGAAGGAGAAGTAAATGGGGTACGTAAAAGACTGCTAAAAATTGAACAAAGTCCTCCGACGCCTGCTCTGTCATCCCCACAAGACGCCCCGCCACTGTCGCTTGCCCACCCCCTCTCTCTTCCTCCCTCTCGAAAGGGTGAAAGAGCCAGGGCCAGGGAGAGAAAGAGGTGACGCAGACGGTAACCCGAGTGAAGGGCTTCCTCGAAGCGTGGGAAAAATTCCTCGCTTGTTTTCCAAATGTCATTAAAGAAAGGTCCGAGAGAAAAACTCTAAAGGTCATAAACCCCTTGTAAAACATTTGGCAACCGGATGGACAGCACATGAGAAAAGGGAAAGACAAGATTCCTCCCGAGAAGAGACATAAATTGTTTAATTCTGCTGAACGCTAAAAAGTCACGTACGTCTCTAGGCAGTCCCTGTATATGCGATATATGAAGGGTTTGTTCAGAACAGTGAAAGTAATTCATACATACATGCACATACACATATACGCATACATATACATAACCGCAGCGACTATGCATGTTAATCAGTTCTATATTCTTATAGTGGAGAATCGTGCTCGCTCGTTATTAACTGTTGGAGATGATAAGGGCTTACAATTAGTTTGAATTAATCTAGTTTGAGATTGGTATCATAGGTGGCGAAGTCGTGGCGAGCTTGTTACAGAATAACGGAACGACTCTCAACCGTGCTCTGAACATTGTAGTCAATGACGCAATACAAATACAGGCTTGTCCGATTTTATTTTGGCAGTCTAATATGTATCTCTATTAAACTTAACTAACAAATATTTTTACGGATAATCTTTGGACTACTTAGATTTTGTCTTCTTATCTTATAGTTTTATCCTCGTTTTGTCAACCTCGTTTTGTCAACCGCTCAACGGAGCGGTTCGGGTTCGCCATTTTGATCATTCCTTTGTTTTGTTTTGTTTGAAGATGCGCTTTAAAGCGTATATTGGCGTATATCGGAACGCATAAGCGCAGAATAGTGAGGACGCGTAGGATGCCTCAACTTCGGAGCTGAGGCATCCTATGCGTCCCCACTCCAGCCGTTTTAGCGTCCCCACTCCTCTCTCGCTCAGCACTTGCAACGTTTTTCGCGAATATCGGAACGGGCTAAGCTTGCTGGAAGCGCTACAAACGAATATTGGGTGTGTTTAGCCGAACTAAACGTTGAGTAGAAAGGCTCACCACAAATGGCGGCTTGTAATCACTGATTACTGTAGTTGGGTTAGGTTAGGTTGTGTCAATCTGACTTACCGAATGACCGATATGGCGTCACACTTTTTTCAACCAATCGCAACGCATCTCAACATAAACGTGTCCGGCCCGAAAATGTTCACACTCAACACTTCTCAACGTTTAGTTCGGCTAAATACACCCATTGGAACACACCCTTTATATGAATGAAGACCCAATACGAGGGAAAAGATGTCAGTATTTGACAGCGGGCAATAAAAAAAATTGCCTGTTGCAAAAAAAAAACGTGGACGAGTACATTTTGATTTTCTTTCGTAATTTTCGTCTGCACAATCATCCCCTTGAGAAAATGGGAAAATTTTAAAAATCCTTGATTAAAAAATTGTTTAAAAATATATTAAAATAATTTTATCTAACTGAACAGTGACCACTGAAGTCGATAAACGCGCTCTTTATAGTATCACCAATCTATATTTCTGTCTATACACGTTCCCCCGACTCCTGCAGATACTGCTCCGTTGAAGATTTTTTTTGCTTTATAGAGGACGTTTCTTTCCTGGCGACGTTTCTTTTTTTTTCTTAAGATTTTCAGGTCACAGTACCTTTAACCCAGATAGACACGAACTGTTACGACCCAGGGGCTTGCTGCCACCAAGGTTTGCTCGTTGGTCGGTCTTTTCGAGACCAGAGTTCTAAGGGATCGTTGCTGTGGAAAGCTATTGAAATAGCTCTTTAGCGCGGGAATGTTCAAATGAATCAAATAAAAGTTAAAGACACACAAACTATTTTAATAGAATAAATGAATTTGAAATTGATTACAAGAAGTTAGACTTATTATTAGATTAATAATAGGAATATACGCGAACAAAAAAATGCAACGTGCAAAGATGAATCTCGAATTCCGCGGACGGTTTTGTGCAACCATGCGAACCCGTTGGAAGTCAAGATTATTCTCTGACTGCTGATGACTACGGAGAGTAAAACTTATTTTCTAAAAATCGTAAGACTTGGACTCGATGAGCCCGGCGGTGGGAGTATATATTTTCTCCCTTGCACTCGTGCTTTCTCTCTCTCACACACACGGCACATGCACTCACATACATACAGCCCCTCCCTCGCAGGGGATGAAGCGGGCCACGCACACGATGAGACCACCAAGACTCTTTCTCTCTCCCGCTCTCCTCCTCTACACTTACGCTCTTCCACTCTAGGCCTAGCTGCCCTCGCTCTCCTCTCTCCCTCTCTTGCTCTCTTTCCTTTTTATTAGAAGTCTATGTGCAACGCTTATATACTTTGCCCTGTTCAGGGATTTGGTGACGAAAGACAGAAGGCCCTTCTCCACGGCTATTCGCAAAGCGGGCTCGACAAAAAAGGGTCCAAGAATGCTTGGACCTCTAACTCGTGAAACCTGATATTTGAGTGTTTATTAGGTGGGTGAAAAACTAAACTGCAGTCCGAGAAATTGAAGAAAAGTCACGTAGGCCTTACATGATGTTGAGAACAAAGCCCGTCTTTTTACAATCGCACATGTGGCCAGCAGGCGTTTGCCGTAAAACTCAAGTTAAGGGTAGTGCGTTGTTACTTTAAATGTTTGACAAAAAAAAAGGGATCTCGAGAGAAAGTTTTTAAAGTGGCAGAGGAAAGAAGGGAAAAGAAAAAGGAAGCGAGCAGCAGACCCTTACAATTTATATATATTTATATGTATATTCTTAAAACATTTCTTATGCTATTCTTATATTAAAGTATTAAACGAATCGAATATATATCTTATACCTATGGAGCAGATGCATTTTGAGACCGGTCGTATTCAAGTTTGAATTTATTACCCCGCGAATCCGTGGCAGTGTTTAAAAGCACGGTCGCGCGCGAATGGAAGACACGCGATACGAGGTTTTCTATATTCACGGCGCGTTGTCGTAATATGTGTCCGATCGTCACAGAACCTCCACGGTGGCGACACGCTGGCGTCACGGCACGGTACGGCGTGACGGCACAAACGATACGATGTGCGTCGTCCCGGTGACTGAATTCTGACGGCACGCCGTGATTTCATGCCGTGTCGACATCGTGCAGTCACAGTGGCGGCACAATCATCACTGCACGCTGGCGACACGGAGGCTGCACGCTGGCTGCACGGAGACTGCACGCTGGCTGCACGGAGACCCCACGCTGACGGCACGGAGACTGCACGCTGGCGGTACGGAGACTGCACACTGACGCTACGGAGACGGCACGCTGCCTGCACGGAGACTCCACGCTGACGACACAGAGACTGCACGCTGACAGTACGGAGACTGCACGCTGGCTGCACGGAGACTGCACGCTGACGGCACGGAGACTGCACGCAGGCGACACGGAGACTGCACGCTGACTGCACAGGGACTACACGGTAACGGCACGGTGGCGGTACGATACAGATACAATATATTTCGCAGTTACAGTTCTTTGAAAATTATTTTATTTTACTCAATTTCATAAATAGTAATTACCCTGATAGACGAATTTATTGATAATAAAAAATGAGAAAAATATCGGGTAACTAGTTGAAAAAGAGTCTGCTAATCTACAATTTCATGCCCTTTTGCAATTCTTAAAGGCAACAGGGCGTATTTATTTCCGTCATTCGATGAGGAAATCCTTGAAACGGAAAAAAATGTCGAAATTAAAAATAAAAAGCAAAAAGGGGTATATACCGGAGCTATTAAAAAAAATTGGTTGAATTAATGCCAAAAGGGATTATCCGCAAAAAATATTTAATTCTTTTTTAAAAGTGATTTCGGCGGATACGCATTTCTGACATTAACTTTATGGAAAAAATCGTGCCGACTGACGCTAAAAAACTCAAAGTACGGTTTTCAATGTCCTATAATAGCCATTAATACCCCAGCGTTAGTGGAATATATGAGACAAAACGAGATGTATTGAAAGTAAAAAAAATTTCGAAAAAAAAATTTTTTGCGAGATGAACTTTGGTTAAGTAATAAATGAATTCTGGAATACTTAGAATTTTTCAAACCAAGCTGTACTGGTCCCCTTAATAATATCATATTACTAGTACTAATATAAAATATTGTCATCATTATTATTGATATTATTATTATTATTATTATTATTATTATTAGCATTAATGGATATTTTTGGTGGATACGCCCTTTTGGCAATAGTCAGCATGATTTTCCTCATAAAATTAACGCCAGAAGGGCGTATCTACCAAAAAAATTTGATATTCGATATTTCGAGAATTAAATATTTTTGGCGAATACGCCCTTTCGGCATGATCCAGCACGATCTTTTTCGACAAAATTAATGCCAGAAGGGCGTATCGAAAGCACTTACGCCCTTCGCTTTTAAATTTTTGGCTTGAAAGAAAACAGTGGCCTTTTTCGTTTTGCCAATTTTTCTATCGATTGGCCAAAAAAAAAATATACGCCCTTTTTCCATTTAAATCGCACTTTTCGTCGCTTCGGTCCTACTTCTATCAGTCATACGATATAAATAATGTGATGAACAAAATGAATACAACTTCAGAAGGGTTTTTTTACCAACTCTCATGAGAAGTTTCGATTCGTCATCGAATGCGTAATCCAATGCTCCATTGGATCACAATCTGAAAAACTTACACCTTTTCGGTGTACCATTTATATACGGTTGAAGTATAACAGATTCTCTTAGACGTGTCAACGGCAGAACTAAAAAAAAAATAACAATCTAGATAAATAAGAAAGCAATGTGCGAGTTTCAACTTGCATTATTTTCCATCGATATATTGCAATTATTACAATAACATTTTGCTGAAAGTAAAATACGTTCACCGGTCCAGATTCTGACCAAGTAAGGCTACCATATCGCTGTTATTCATGCAAGCTTATAGGGATAATCGAAAAGTGTATACTGGTAGATTGCACCCCGACCGCGACAATGGCATCTTGCCATTGGCTATTTATTAAGCAGTAGGGGAAGCCTATCTTAGTAAAGGTACCCCGGGCAGAAATTTCGATAGGGTAAACAATTGCAGTGCGCTCAGCTTGCAAGTTACTGGCAACTGCGTTTAAATATATTTCTCGAATATTTGTACACTTTGTTCCAACTGAAGAATGTGCAATTGTCAATACATTACTGATTTAATTACTACTGTACTGATAATAATTACTGATTTAGAGCCTCTCAACGTTGATTTTGCGCACGAGATTGAGAGTACCGAAACATGTGAAATTGCATTCGCCTTTAGAAGTTTGCAAATGCATATTCCCTATGAAGTCGGTACAGCGAAATCACGTACGCTTTCGCGTACGCTTTGGGTGCCAAACCACTGCACCCAAAATTATCGGGTTATGAGAATAAAATTGAGTTAGCATTCAAAGTAATTACAGTCTGCAACGGTAGAAAACTTCGCCAAGCTTACTTAATTCTTAACTTACAACCTGTATCCATCTTGCATTCATACTATACAAAATAAAACCGTACAAACTTCTGATATATCACTTTTACTAATATCACTTCTTAGACGACTAACTTCAAGAATACAAAAAATTTATGCTGCATTAATAATTCTAAATAATGTGTATAATAAAAGTTATACTAATATTTTATAATTGATATTGGTTGGTCGAATCACGCACAATGCGAGAGTAATATTACAAAATACAATTATTTACTTTTATTTCTATTCTCACCAAGTAATAATATTTACAATCTATACAACTGTAATTGTATATCAATTACTCGGGTAAATTTGGCTCTGATTGATCTTAATTTCCACCATAATTTTAGAATGAAACAATAGGTATAAGGTAACTGAAATCTAATGACCCTTAAGGTATCTCCATATCTGCACATTTGAAGTTTGGCAATTTGTGGCTTTATTACATTTTTTTTAAACCACATATTAAGCGCGTTTGGGTTCAGTTTCATTATTTGGCACGTACCCGCGCCTCGCCTGTTCTTCCGAGAGATGACTGTACACGAACTTTTTTGTCCCTTTTCCGATTCTCTGAACTCAGATTTCTTTACTTTATTTTTGAACTGCAATAAAGGTCACTTCGGTTCAGTTTCAGTCTTTGACACGCGCCTGCGCCTCACCCGTTCATCTGACAGATGGCTGTACACAAACTATTTTGTCCCTTTTTCGATTCTCTAAAATCGGATTTTTTTACTTTTTCTTTAATCCGCATATAAAGCGCGTTTGGGTTCAGTTTCAATCTTTGGCATGCTTCCGCGTCTTACCCATTCATCCGAGAGACGACTGTACTGGAACTTTTTTGTCCCTTTTTTGATTCTCTAAAAACGGATTTTTTTTACTTTTTTTTCAACAGCACATAAGGCGCGTTTGGGTTCGGTTTCATTTTTTGAATAATCCGAACGGCAAGACCGCGGTTCTACAGAGCTCAACTGTCACCGACGAAATTGTCACGAGCTAACTGTCACGAGCTTATGAATGTTTTGTAATATTGTACACGACAAAACTGTCCACGATCTAAATCATATGCGTAAAAAACTGTCACCGAATAAATATTCACCGCGTAAGTCTTCCAAGTTTCAACTCTACACGGCACAATTCGTCACGGGCAGAATTGAACACGTCTCAATTCTCACAGCCTTGACTGTACACCGACAAATTAAACACCGTCTAAATTGTGCCATGCTAAAATTGTCACCGTCTAAGCTGTACACCGCTAAACTGTCACGGTGTAAATTCTACATCCCTCAACGCTCACCGGTTCAACGATTCACCACGAAACTGGTCACGGTCTTAACTTTACACCGCGCAACCGTCACCGTCCTAACGCGAGATTTCATCAACGCACACTCGTGCACGCTCCACACGAACGCACGAGCATCGGTCTGCTTCACGAAACTCGGCGCTATGACACGCGTTATATATCAGACGTGTACGTTCTTACCGACTGCTTAGCAGAATAAATTTGCGTAGTGATAATAGTGACGATGACAACGGCAGATGGGGTAAGTACAGTGAAGCAATAGCGTAATCCCTAAAAATTCGTGTAAAATTAATTTCAATATAATAGCAAGAGGCTCCTCCGCTCGCTAGGGCCAATTCCTTGTACACGTCGGCGGCGGTAATATATTATATATGGAATTTCAGCTTAAATCACGGGGTCATCGGTCAGATCTTTTTTTATTTTGATCATGATTTTCTTTTGGGTTTGAGTTTCACCGGTACAGGAAACAGTCGGTAAGAACGTACGCGTATAATGTATCACGCGCTATTGCATGCCGCGTTTCATGAAGTTGCCTGAGCCCTCACGTACCTGCAGAGCGTGGCATGAGTGTGCGTTGGTGAAATCTCGCGTTAGGACCGTGACGGTTGCGCGGTGTACAATTCAGCCGTGTTCAGTTTTGGCCGTGACAGTTTTGGCCGTGACGGTTTTGGCGGTGAGAGTTGAGGCGGTGACAATTTAGGGAAAATATAGTACACTCCGTGAGAGTTCAGGCGGGGACGATTCTGCTCCGTGACAGTGGTGCTCAATACAGTTCAGAAGCGTGACAATTGAGGCGTGTAAAATTGCGCCCGTGACGATTGTGCTGTGTAAAGTAGGGACCCGGAAAACTTAAGCGGTGAATATTTATTGGGTGACAGTTTTTTACACATATAATTTAGATCGTGGACAGTTTCGTCGTGTACAATATTACAAAACATTCATAAGCTCGTGACAGTTAGCTCGTGACAATTTCGTCGGTGACAGTTGAGCTCTGTAGAACCGCGGTCCTGCCAATCCGAACCCAAATGCGGTTTGCGGCTTAATAAAAAGTAACCCAAATGCGCTTTATTTGAGAATGAAAAAAAAAGTAAACAAATCAGATTTTAGAGGATCGAAAAGGGGACAAAAAATTTCCTGTACAGTCATCTATCGGATGATCGGGTAAGGCGCGGGCGTGTGCCAAAGAATGAAACTGCGCCCAAAGTTCCCCTACAGTTATCTCTCGCAAGGACAGGTGAGGCACGGGCGCGTGCCAAAGAATGAAACTGAACCCAAACGCGCTTTATATGCGGATTAACAAAAAAGTAAGAAAATGCTATTTTAGATAATCGAAAAGGGACAAAAAAATTCCTCTACAGTCATCTCTCGGATGGTAAGGTGGGGCACGAGCGCGTGCCAAAGAATCATGTCGAATCCAAACGCGCTTTGCGGTTTAAAAACGAAGTAAAAAAATCCGATTTTATAGAATCAAAAAAATTACAAAAAATTTTTCTACGGTAATCTCTCGGATGAATAGGTGAGGCGGGGGCGCGTGCCAAAGAATTAACCTTAAACCAAACGCGCCCTATATGCAGTTTTAAAAAAAGTAAAAAATCCGATTTTATTTCACCGAATAGAAGAATAAATGAAATCATTTCAATGTTGATTTCTCAGAGGACAAATAAAAGCCTTTAGTTGATTTTTTCAAATCAACATTAAATTTGAATATATCAAATGATCTATATGAGAGCAGAACGAAATATGGAACGACGATTGACGGAGTTTTTTATAGATATTTAAATACATTTAAATGAAAAGTATTTATATCATATTCCAGTTATCATGAACTTATTGTTTCATACTTATAGTTAGATTATGATTGAAATGAAGAAGATCAATCAGAGCAAAATTTACCAGAGTAATGATATTCAATTACAGTAGTATAGATTGTAAATATTATTACTTGGTGAATGCAGAAATAAAGGTAAATAATTGTACTTTATAATACACTTGCGGGATTAAATGGAAGCTGGCAGTGTTCCGTTCCTATAGATTCCAACTGAACACAGACCCAACTCAGCCAACGTGATTCTACACAGAAAAACCGTACCCATAATCGACTGAACACAGATAAATTCGACACTTCACTAAACCGATGCAGAAAAACTTTTACACGAAGTGACTTGGGTTAAAAAAACGTGGCCCATAACCCATTCGATACAGGAAAACTCGACTCAACCATCAACCTGCTAGAATGAAACTGAATACACCCACCGACTTGGCATAAAAAAACTCTACACATCAGCAACTCGACACTCTAAAATTCTCCTATGGGGCATCTCAACAAAGGAAAAGTCTCCCGTAGCACTACTCAACACAGCAAAACTCTTCCATGACGCAACTCGGCTCATTCCAACTCCACACAGGTTACAAGACTATGCTTTTGTTTAGAGTTGGAATGGGCTGAGCTGCTCCACGGAAGAGTTTCACTGTGTCGAGTTGCACCACGAGAGACTTTTCCTAAGTTGAGATGCCCCATACGACAATTTCGAGTGACGAGTTGGTGATGTGTATTAGAGTTTTTTATGCCAAATCGGTGGGTGTATTCAATTTTATTCTAGCAAGTTGATGGTGTGTCGAGTTTTCCTGTATCGAATGGATTATGGGCCGCGTTTTTCTAGCCCAAGTCGCTTCGTGTGAATGTTTTTCTGTAACGGTTTAGTGAAGTGTTGAATTTATCTGTGTTCAGTTGATTATGGGTACGGTTTTTCTGTGTAGAATCACGTTGGCCAAGTGGGTTCTGCATTCAGTTGGAATCTGTAGGAACGAAGCACTGCCACCTTATGTATGTTATGCAGAGGTAAGGACCCCGGGGTTCGTCACTTTCCCTGTATTTTTCGACTCCAAACCTTCTCTGACTCGTGTGCGTGCATAGGGTGACATATAGGTATCTGAATGTTTAATGCGAATACAGTCTAAACTTATTTTATGCAGAGATAAGGACCCCGGCGTTCGTCACTTTCCCGGTCTTTTTTTACTCAAAACCCTCTCTGCCTCATGAGCGTGCATAGGGTGACATACAAGTATCTTAATGTTTAATGCGAATACAGTCTAAACTTATTTTATGCAGAAATAAGGACCCCGGAGTTCGTCACTTTCCCGGTCTTTTTTGACTCCAAACCCTCTCTGACTCATTTGCGTGCATAGGGTGACATACAGGTATCTTAATGTTTAATGCGAATACAGTCTAAACTTATTTTATGCAGAAATAAGGACCCCGGGGTTCGTCACTTCCCCGGTATTTTTTTACTCCAAACCCTCTTTGACCTATGTTCGTGCAATGCATGCCAGGGGCAAACACTCGAAACTGATGCACGCGATTTTACGCTGCACGTAGCGCTCTCGTGTGACGAGCTTTGGCTGTTTTTAAGGCCCCCGTCATAGCTGCCACAAATGCCTGGTGCGATGGCATGTGCCTTGGTTTTAGTTTCGTCGTCGCCGCAACTGTAATAATCGGAAATATTAGAAAAGATACACCTTTATTGTCTTCCTACATTGCTTCTTGGACCACTTGCTAAACTATTTTTCTTTTATAGTATTTCTTTTATTGTAAATCACGAGATGAAGGGGAGCGCAGTGGCTCAGTGCTGGGTGAGCCTCTGGGTTCACTCGCCGTAGACCCGGGTTCGAGTCCCACAGCCGACACCAATGGAAACATTTTCTATGTATTTTTTTGCAATCCCGGTGGTTCGGAACCCAACGTAATAAATAAATGGCCAAATAACCTTCCTGTGGTCGATGGGTGATCGGTGTACGGCTTTGGAGGACTCCGGAAGCGGTTTTTATCGCTCGGAAGGCGGTCGCTTAGTCGGGTACTGACTTATCCACTGGATCACAGAAAAAGAGGAACCTACCTAGGGCGCCTCGGGAGACCACGCTTGAGTTTACTCGCGCGGTCACCTAGGGGACTAGGTAGGAACCAACACCCGTATCGACAAAGGTTTTCTGCAGTTTCCCTCCATCCACGGCGAATGTGATACAGGGATAAGAGGAAAAAGTGAAACGGCTGCAGCCGTATGTTTCACAGAGGAAGGTGGAAATAGTAATGTTGGAGTAAAAGAGGACCGGATAAGTGGTGAAACATCATTCTTGTAAAAATCCGAAAAGAGTATACAAGTAAAACTCTCGCATTATTATTACTGTAAATCACGAGAACGCTGTCGCATCTCGGGATTGATAAAAGATCCACATACCGTAAAGCATGTCGTACAAACGAGTTCCCTTTATTACCTCTGTATCAGGCCGGCCACCTTGCATGCATATCAGAGGTGAGACACTGTCGCCGATCGTCTCCTTGATAATAACTAGCGCTCGTTCGCCAAGGTCCCCGTGGTTCAAACTACCGAGGTAATCGGCCTGTAATTAGAACGATGCAAATAAAATCGACATTATCGTTGATTATGAGTCTTTATTTATACCGGAGCATGGACGGCTGATACGTACGGCTTGGTTGAACCCAACATTGCTAATGTTCTGGAAGGCTGAAACTTCTTGTCGGGTCCTGAATGGGAGAAAGTCCGGTTTTTTGGGACGACTATTCGATTGCTCCGGTCGAATTTCGTTTTCGAGGATATTCAGTCGATCTAGAATAGTTCTGAAATGTACAATACTACGAATTAGTTACAGAATAACAAAGTAGGGAAACAAAAGTACAGATAACGGTGGTAGTTACTTGTACTTGGTCTGCATATACGAACGCAATGAACTGAAAACAAAAGAACCGGAATAAATATACTACATTATACGTGTGCGTGTGTGGACATACATTACCGAAAATTGTTCACAATGAGCTGTTCGAGAGCTGCAATATTATCTTCCTCCCTGACGTCCCTTCTCCTTTTTTTCGGGGGAGTTAAGTCGTCAAAGGAATCGTTACCTCTGGGGTTGCGTGCTCCATTGTATGTTGGCTGCGCCCGTACTATAGTATTACGGACCACTGGTCGTTTCCTGTGCCTCTCATCGTTGCGCGCTTCAATGCTCACCTGTGACTACAATTTCAATATTGTTTTCAGTAATTGTAACGATATTGAAAGATATTTGCATGAACTCATCTGTACTCTCGTATTCTACTCAAGATACACGTTCTATGCTTACCAAACTCCTCAAATGAGTGGATGCGACGCGGTCATCATCACTGTCGCTCACGCTTTCGTCTGAGAGGCTACCATCGATGTTTGTATTAATTTCAACGTTTCCATTTCCGATGTACTTTCCGTTAACAGGGCTCTGCTCAGTAGGCCTACCAATAAGGCTTTCGGTGCCTTGCCCGAAGCCATGATCACGACCACGACCACGACCACGACCACGACCTCGACACCGTTCGTTAATGGTGACGACAGGGAACAAGCCGCTACCTTGACCACGTCCGACGTTAGACACGTCGCCAGCAGAATGAATGCCAGCAACAATGTTATGTTCGGCTTCAGTGTGGCCTTCGTTTTCATTGAAATTGACATTGCGAATCGGCTCGTGATGTGCCGTGACGTTTGGTAGAATATCGCCGATGTTACGCACCGTTGCATCTTCGTTACAGATCGCGTCTTAAAATAATGCAATAAAATGTCCATTTTCACTAGTGATAACTTGGACAAATCTCCAACAAAGAATTTTTACTGGTCTACCTCGGATACAGCTGATAAAAAATTTTCAATGATGCTAACACTAATAAGGATCCGAGTTGGATCCTTATCCAACTCAGCGTGGAGCTTACAGTTTTAACAAGAAATTAGTCGTAGGTGCACCACACAATTTGACATCAACGAGTTATTAGAAAAAATGATTTATTTTGCGATTGTTTGGTATCAGTTATTTACTTCCCGTTCTCGCTTGAGGTAGATAATTCGGTGCACTCTCACAAGTTATTTGAGTATAAAATTAAACAATTTCACAAATTCCACCTTTGTCTAGAACGGTACAAATTATACCCTTTAATGTACGTTAGTTCCTTTGCCTTCACTAACCGAAATTGTTAGAAAGGCTTTCTAGCGCTCCAAGCACGGTTCTTAAGCCGTCGAGGTTACGATCCAATTCGACAGGTGCTCCCGCGCGAATCTGTTCCTCCGCCTCTGTCGATTCTGTACTGGGATATTGCTCCCCCGTCAGAAACTCGGAATAATAGTTTGGCGCTTTTGTCGATCTCCGTGGTCGATTTCTCACCGAAGACTGCCCAATAATTCAATTTAATAGTAAATTCTAACGTTCTTCACTTGTGAACGGTGTTTCTTTTAATTTCATCTGGCGACTTATTCAAAACTATGGCTCATACCAGTGAATGGATTGATGGGGTCATTGTCGACGCCTACACTATGAAAAATATGGGCTAGTCGCATAATCTATCGTATTTACCAACTGAGATGTCACAATCACACGGCGGTGAATACCGCGTATAACGTTACGGTCAGTTCGGAGATCGTGAAGTACTTTGTGCGCTGCTTGCATCCGGCTAGCATATACGAGAATCAAGGAAGTTACCTGTCGGTTTTAACGCAATTTGGCATATCGCAAGCTGGCTCGGACCATGTGCCGATGGATTTTCATTTTTTTAGTAAAAATAGTTGCACCTTGGAGATGAATCCTCGCCTGACCGAGCTTCGAACAGTAACAAAGCATCGAAAACCACCCCTACAAATGGTGATGCACCCAAAAATGCACTTCCATTGATGTTCAGCTCATATACATTTTCTAAAACACATGGAAAATGTGTATCAAGAACATCCGAATCAAAAACTACCCCTAACAGTAACAAAACATAAAAAACCGCCCCTGACAGTGGTGATGCGTCTGAAAATGCACTTTTATTGATGTTCAGTTCATCTAAATTTTTTAAAACACAGGAAAAATTTGTAGCAAGAAAATCTGAATCGAAAACTATCCCTAACAGTAACAAAACATCGAAAACTACCCCTAGAAGTTGTGACCTAAAAATCAACTATCATTAGTGAGGTCGGGATGCTTTTTGAACGCGAGTCCCCTTGTCTCTCACGAATCAGGGTTAAAATTATCCGTAAGTTCCTCAGAATATATTCACGTGTCCCAAGATACTCATATTCTGATTTGGATTAGGATTAAATAATAGGAAATGAATAATAACGTTTTGTGCGTTGCGGGTAAAATTTTTACCAGCTGAAGGGTTGTTTATAAGGTTTGGAATTATCCGTAAGTCCTTCAGAATATGCTCATGTGTTCTGGAACACTCATATTTCGATTCAGATCAGGATAAAGTAACAGAAAATGAGATGATCATATTTTATCCATTGGGGGGTGAATTTCTCTGAATTTACGGGTAGTTCATAAGGGTTGATTGATCCATAAGTTCTTCAGAATCTCACTATTTGTCCTGGAATGACTTTTCCTCAATTTCTGACAGAAATGCACGATGGGAAATTAAATTAAGATGTTTTCAAGCGATTTAGCTGTTTTTTTTTTATCATTCAGGGTTAGTTAATGAGGGTAGGAAAATTCTAGAATCATTTTTTTTCTCACATTGGGTACCCACGAAGTCAGATTCACCATGTACCAACTTTCTCAAATGCTCCAAACAAAACTTCGAACTTTTTGGAACATTAATGTTCCAAAAAGTTCGAAAATCATATTTAAAAAAATGTCCGTATGCGTGCGTATGTGTCACTGGTCTTAAACATTCAAACTTTTATCTCTCGAACGATTCCAGCATTTATGGTATAATTTGGCGCAAAATTTGGCCAGCACACCCATTTTATTTACTGCAAATTTTGTAAAAATAAGCTTAAGGGTTCCAGGTTTTATGAGACTTTCAATATTTCGAATAAATTATGTAATTACTTTAGTGTACGTAATTTTTAGGATGCCGTGCAAAATTGTGATATACAAATCGGTCAAAGGACAATGGATATGTGTTATTAAATTTGGCGAAAATTGATCGAATCGTTTAGACTTTATGAAATTTCGAATTTATCGAAAATTTTAAATTTTGGACAAGAAAGAGCAAAACTTTTTAACGTTCCTGTTCGACACTTTTCTATGCGATCCGAATGTTTCGTTTTTGAATCGCCCAGAGGGGCGTAAAGCTTGACACTGAAAAAGTGATTCTCAATACGGCGAAGTGCGAACTCCTACACCGCAAATTAATGAGATGATGGGTGGTTACATTATTTGATTGAATTAGCAAAAAAGCCTTAGCCTTAGCAAAAAAAAACATTTGAATTTATTTTGAATGCAATTTGGTTATATTGAAGTTATTGTGTGAAGTTGTGATCAAACCATCTTGAATTATTTCGAAAATCTATTTGCGTTGCAATGGGTGTGTTTAGCCGAACTAAACATTGAGCAGAAAGGCTCACCACAAATGGCGGCTACAGTAGTAGTGATTACAAGCCGCCATTTGTGATGAGCCTTACTGCTCAACGTTTAGTTCGGCTAAACAGACCCATTGTCGGTGGCCTTAATACATATGTAGCTTGTCTGTTTTCGTGTGTCAAACGATCTCAAAGTGAGCGCGGGAGCGTCCCAGGCATTTGCTTTTTGTTATTCATAGAGAAGGGGAATATCAAGGGACAGGGTTGATCAGAAAAAAAAGGAAGGGAAGTCCAGGCGAGTCCCTCCGCGAGAAGGCCTGGGGCCTTATTCTGTAAACTTTTTACTTTTATCACCGTTACACATTGACAAACTGAAAGATGGTGAAATGCGTGAAACCACGGTTTCCGTGCGTGAAACGAGTGAAATAGAGCGGTTAATTTGAATCCAAAATGAGCACACGAAAATGAAAAGATATAAAACTCAACGTTATTAGTACACCTAGACGACCTAGAGGTTTTAGATCGACCGTAAAAGCTGCTGTAGCTAACAAATGTAAGGTAAAAGTATAAGTTGAATTGAAACAGATTTTATTATTTTTTTTTTCTATAAGAAAGTATAACTGAAATTTTTAATTTTTCAAAATTTTGAAAATAATTGTTTTTTCTTTAATTAAAAATATATATATATATATATATATATATATATATAAATTATTGTCTGCGCACTTTCTAACTTCGATCAAAATACTTTTTTTTTATCTGTAGATTCTATGGAAAAAAATTTCTGAATTTTCAACCTGGGCATAGCTTATTTTTACTCAAAAGTTATGGAAAAAAAAATTGTTTTATGGGGTAAAACAAGTGATAAAAATCTGAAAAAACTGTTTTTTAACCAAAATACGCCCAAAAAAATCCTTCAACTAAATCTAAGGAGGTCAGGCCGATGACCACGCGAGTTGACTTTGAATTCCCCAATACAGATAGGTATTTTGAGATCGGTACTAACTCTAAATAACCATACATAATTTTTATTAAAAAAAACACAATTAGGAACCTTAAGAAGCCAATAATCATGCCGAAAGTAATTGAATCTCGACGTTTGCAGATGTTTTAAAAAGCAGCCACTTTCGAATGCCCTTCGTTGGGATGTTTGTGATTTTCTAAGAAGAGGATGTGTCTGCATACTTCTGAAAAAAAAACAAATGAAAAACATTAAGATATGAGGAATGATAATAATGCGGCAACTGCAGGACTGCGTCATAGTGTGTGCTTAAAAAAAACGACCTCTTCGGCAAAAAAGTGACAAAAAGCGGAAAGAGTAACTCGCTGATAAACCTGCCTCGGGTCACCACGCTAACTCAACTATTTTATAACCCTAATCACTTCAGATGTGTTAATTTTTCAACCGTAACTCTAAGCAATCAATTCTAATAACCTGATTTCATGTCAGGGTAGCGATTCTTTAACTTTCCCACTAAATGTTGCTATCCTCCGTAACGTAGTGATACATAGTTGGATCTGACAGGGTTTCGAGCTATCAGGATTATACACAAATGTTGGGTAGCACTAATTACATTTTTAATTTGCCATTACAATTATTCTAAATACTCATTACATTTTTGAATTATAATTAGAAATTTGTAATTACAAATTATTCGTAATTGCAATGTAATTTTAAAATAAAGCCTAATACTGGTTACGCATATCTGTTTCCAAGGTTCGTACAAGTAGGTATCTTTGGTCTTATCACTTTTAATACATTTTCTTTTACAAAAGGAGATGTCAGAAGTCTGGTAATAAAAGTCGGAAATATATAGTGAGGTTGAAGTTCGTAACGTTAACACGATCAAATGATTGGAAAAAAATCTTTGTTTCAGGATATGAACGTTTCCAGACAATAAAATACGGCGCATAATTTCCGAAATGTAGCCGCACATGTGTATTCCATAACTCGAATAGGATTTAAGTCCTGAAATACTGTTTTTTAACAAAAGATTCTGTTGCATTAATGATATGAACCTCAACCTGATAATAATATAAACATGAAACATATACCTGCAGAAAATCATCCTCCAAGTATTCGATTTGTTCGGTGTTATACTCATCGCTGTCATATATGGCATCATCGTTCTGTGGAACAGATTTCATATTCTCTTCGCATTCTTCATCTCTTCCAACATTATGTTTTCGGTCCAGTACGTCATTAGTCGCTGCTTCACACATTCTTAAAGTAGGAATTTGTTGTGCAATCGAATCAAATCCTGCTATCAGAATTTCGTTTTGCGCCTCAAGTGTTTTGAGAAGCTTGGTCAGTAATTCGGCATTGTGATCGAAGTGGTCATCCATGAATTGCATCATCGCTTGAAAGTTCTGACCTGAAAGTTGAACGTATACGTATTCATGTAATAAATGCTAAATCGAATTACAAGCACAAATAATATTTTCACAAAAAAATATCATTACCTGCAGCTGGAAGCGTCTTTCTCTTCATTGGACCTGTAAAATTATTTATTTTATGTCTTGAGTAATTACTTTAAGCTTGCATACAGATGCTGATGTAACAACCGCAAGGAAAAAAATTGTTATTGGTATGTATTTCAGTATATTTAATTACACATTTTTACTGCAAAGTTACAAAAATATTTCATTACAAGACACTAATCATTGTTAAGAAAAATATGTATACTTAGTATTTCATATAATATCAAGAACATCCCTTCGAGGATAAGGGTTTTAAAATGAAAACTGGTTTCAAAATTAAGTATATCATAATTCAATTTCATGATCCAAGGTATATGATCCATTCGAAATTCCTTTTTGATTGCATTCATGAAATAGAAACATTTTTTTTGTTGAAAATAAAAAATTCATATTTTCTTAAAAAGGTATATATTACAGTTATATAGTATTTATCATGCTATTTGAATAGAACCATAAACGTGAAGCGCCATTTTGGTACGTCAAGTGATATTCAGAATACTGTGCATTCCTTTTATCCTAAATTGGTTTATTGTAAAATTAATGGCAAAACCAATTTATTACACTATTCATATGAATTTAAATTATTTGTAAACATTATGTTGGCCCCTATAGGGGACAAACTAGGGCCAACTTATGTTGACCCCTATAGGGGCCAACATAATGTTCACATCTTTTTACCCCCCATTTTTCCGCTTCACAAGCGGAGAAATACAAGTTACTTATCACGAAACATTTCGATGTAAAATGCAATCTATAACCTATGCACGATTCTTTTTCGCTCTATAAGATAAGCTAGGAAAAACGCGATTCGACTTTTTCACGCAATTTATTCTTTTTCCGACAATAATTACACTCGTGTCACGTTGATTACGCAAAAATTATACACCGCAACCTAAAAAACGTGTTGTAAAAACTGTGTAACGGTGATAAAAGTATAAAGTTTACAGAATAAGTGTTGATATTAGTATTATAAGTGAGAGATAGGGTGGAGGATGAAAGAGGAATAAAATACACGAGGATATACTTTTATTATAATAACGGCTCACTCGCCAAAGATTTATTTTATTTTCGATCAATACAATGCCCGTATGCCTGTGCGTTCGTAGCGACACTGAAGCCGGCGAGAGCGCGCTTATTGATTTTTATGAGCATTTTTGAATTTGTGAGAAAAAACTACGTGAAATTAAAAAAAAAAAAAACTTTTTACGACAATTTATAAGGGAGATACGGAAATAGTTAACTAAGCCGCGCGAAAGAAGTCGCGGGGCGAGACGCAGGCCCCCACCACGCCGCCCAACTGCACCGACGCTGCAAACCGCTATTCCGTGCGTGAGCGACCGAATGCAATCATGATCTGCCATGAGATTAATGCTCAGAACGGTTTGTATGATATCGAATGTTATGCCTAACACTATTACGAATGCTCACGAGCTTGAATTTTGTGAAAATGTTGATTTTAACAGTAATAAATTAAACAAACGTACAAATAATTGTATCTCGGTTTGTAATAAAGATATTGATACTTTTTTTTTTTTAATTACGCGTCTCGCTAAGACCTATGAGAATCTTTAAGAATATTTTACGTAACTCAAATATTTAAGGAGTAACTTCTATTTGTTTATAAGCTAAAATTTTATATCCTCGAAAAACATGATTAAAAAAGAAAAAAACCATTCTTTTGAGTTAAATCCTGAATGTACATATTGAAAATAACCACCCTAATTTTTTTGCACCTTGTGGGCCTTGTGGAACAGTTTCTATATCGAAACGCCGGATTTACGAAAATAAGTTATTATTGCTAAACTATATAACATAGCTGGATAAAACTTGGTGATATCTCTTCAGGACAGTTTCTTTTAGGTGATGGATGAGTTTCAGAACAGTAATTCATAAATAATCTACGTAAATACAATAAATAAAAAATAAAAAAAGTTTTGTTTAACAGTGATTTATCGCCAAACTAATAATTCTACGTGATTTTTGAATAGGACTTATTTTTTAGATTTCATTACGGCGCACATTTTTTGTAGGAAACATTTTTCGATAAATCTCATTCCAAAAATAATAACATCAAAATAGTGACTTTTTGTTTTTTAAACAATTTTTACGGCCAAAAAACAACTCCTACGATTTGACATTTTTCACAGTACATTCTTTGGGGTCCAAACTACTTAAAAAAAAATCGGCGATTGGGTGGGTCAGTTGAATAGAACTCATGTTTATTCCGACTGGACTACTAAGCTTTTCGGTGTGTTAAGCGTCACGAGTAACGGTTCGTTCTTTTTTATAAGTTAATAAATCCTTCAGGTAGTCAGCCTGTTTGAATTTTGCTGTTTCAGAAAAAAAATTCATATAATTCATGCGTACGTTCAGATAGAAAATAATTGGATTCTTTGGCATCCTTTTGAACAATCCGTGAAATGAATCAGCTCATCTCACTTGATTTATTCAAGGTCTCTAGGATTGCGGAAATTTATAAGCCAATATGTATTTCATTTGCCCATTCGCTACAAAGTCTGTGTATATATCCTGCAAATTTTGCATATTGATAATAAATCCAAGCAATCCCGTTTTCAGTCTACTCTGTACAATCGGTTTACCATTTTTTTCGAATTTGAGCTGACGAAAATATGTTTTAGCTTCATTAAAAAAATTAAATATTTCTGTAGCTGTTGTTGGTGTTATTGGTCTTTTATATCTGTATGAAAATAAGCTTCACGAATTAAGGCAATAAAAGGTATTGTTAACCATCAAGATAAACTGTTCAGTTGCAGCACAACCCAAAAAGTCCTCGTGTTTGTCTTTTAACAACTGCTGTAAAGCAACCGCAACGCTTTCATTCAGTGTCTAAACTGCTAGCTTTACGTTCATTTTGTTTTTTGTCCATTCAATATGTTTCTTCGTCAATTTGTTAGCTAAATTTCAAAATGAGTCCTAATCCCACTGTGTATTTACGAGAGGACGAGGCGCTTTCCAAGATTAAAAAAAATTTTGATTCACATGGAGTCATCACTTTGGGTTAAAACGACCCGCTAAGCTCAATACTCAGCTGATTACCTTATATTTTATTAACCCTTAACCGCAAAGTACGACGTTTAGAAGCTAATACTCCATCCAATTCTGAACCACGGTTCCACAAATTTTCACAAAAGGAAGGAACGTCTGAAATCACGATTATTTTTACTCAAGAATTTTTATGATCACTTTAAACGAACGGGTAACCGAGTTGAACTGGGACAGATCTGCGCTCTTTATTTTTCACCCCTCCATGACGTCTGCCTATCGAAAAACAATGCAAATGCGATTTTTGGTTTTTCTGGTTTTCAATAGATCTACGCAATAAGAAGGTTCTGAAAATTCACAGTGCCTGCAAATTGAAGCACACTGCTCTATGAAAGGTATATGATAGGTGAATATCACGGTAGACGTGCATCGATGGCGCACACCGTCGATAGTTTTCGATTGAAGAGAACCCGTTAGAACAGCGAGTTGAAATAGGACATGTTGTGTGTGCACAGAACTATTTAATACTAATAAATAACAGAATATTTTTAAAGTAAATGGAACATATTGTTAGATTAAGAATACTAAAAATATATAAATAAAATGAATGATTACGGGAAAATCTCTCATAATGCAACTCGACCAACTTTCTACGAAGGTTATACACGTGGCTTGAAACAATTTAATATTACTTGTATCGATAAAATGTCGCTTAAGGTAAAATTTCTTTCTAACCAAAGAGCGTTTGAACGAGACTTAATTTAATTTTTTCGCGGAATAACCGTTCAGCACCCGCGCGAGGATCTATGTTCGACTGCTAAGACTGAGACTGCACGGTGGCTCACACCAGTCGAATCAGAGAAACTTACCACTGCAGTGGTAGTATGTAATAATGATTATAATAACTATAGCATAACGCTTGTTTGAAGCAATGATGTTTTTAATAATAATTGTATGAGCGAAAATTGAATGAGAATTCGTGAAAAACGTGAGAGAGAGAGAGAGAGAGAGAGAGAGAGAGAGAGAGAGAGAGAGAGAGAGAGAGGGGAAGAAACAAGCGAGACTGGCGCTAATGCGGGAGGTAAAAAGGACAAGGCGGTGAGCCGTGAAGACGATTGAACGCGGAATGTGTGGATCCCATAAAAATAAGAGTTTGAGAGAAAAAGAAATCATTCTGTGCGTGTAAAATGGTGGCTCGATATTTTCAATAATTGTGTCCCTTATTTCATTGACCAAATACTCTAATACATTATCATTACTTCCATTAAACATGTCGGGAGGTGTTTACTATAATAACATCATTTCCCAGTTCATCTCATGCGCTCCATACGCGGCTTATTGTTGGCTTATTGTTGGTACACGATAATACCGGTCAATACCGGTATTATCGTGTACCAACAAATCAAAAGTGGGATAAGTGGAACAATTTTGAGTGTTCCACCGGATTAAAGCTGTGGATGCATAGAAACAAGCTAAATCAGGTTTAAAAAACGAGAAAATTCTTGCTGGTGACTGTGTGTGCGTGTGGGAGAGTTGGTAGCTGCGAACGAATACAATGCGAAAGTGCTAGAGGTAGTTGACCAGCGTTTTGTGTAAAAAGAACTCTATATATAGAAGAATTGCGTCTGGGGGGAAAGCTCAGACGAGACCAATGATTTCGAAAATACGAGAAGAACCGCACACGATACTTCAATCAAGCATTCTCGGATGGATCAGTTATTGGTTGCAATGACGCAAATAGTGCACTTCAACTTGACGATACCACAGCAACAAGTTCAACAAAAAAATCAACGAGTGTCATGTGGTACTGGTGCGGCGGCAAATTTTACGGTAATGCTGGATCTTACAAAATTCATTGGCGAATTTAACGATTGAGGTGGTTCGAGTGATGTGAGAGAACGGCTGGCCAGTATTGAGTCAACGTTACGTTTTCATCACTGCTGGAAGCTTTCCTACAAAAGACAGTAACTATGCAGTTGGTTGGCTGGGGAGTCATGGTTTTTTCCGAAGCCAGGTACGTTTAACAATTGGGCGGAATTCAGTGCAGTATTTAAGAAAACATTTATGCCCGCACTCGGTTATACCGATAGCTCAAAATGGTTGTAAAATCTCGCTGATTACTTTAATAGCAAATTCAACTTATGTAAGACGCTGAAGCTAGATTTTTCAGAATCGATGGACAGATTGCGGTAGGATTGCATCAAAAGATACAATGATGCACAATATTTCTATCAATTATGAAGACGAAGACGCTCTTATCCATACTATCGCGAACTTCGAGAGAGTTTTAAATTCTCACAACTATACTATATCAAAGAGCATTGGAAAAACGTAAAATGAAATGCTACAATTGCAGTCAGGTGGGTAACTACGTAAATAAATGTCAAAATCCATAGACAACCGTCTGTTACACATTTCACGAAACCGGGTATGTAAGAGCGAAAGATTGCTCGAAACGAAAGCCGATGGACAGAGGCGAGATAAACGTTATCTCATCAAGATCAGTGGCAACACTAACGAAATATCTAAAAAGAGCACGCATTGGCAACCATGACTGGGATGCTGTCATTGACATGGGCAGCTCTGATTTTCCAATCAAGGCCACAGTAGCTGCCATGGGAATTACACCATAATTCGACGAACGAATGAGCTGTGATGTTTTCCCTAAGACAATAACGTGGTGGTATCTCCGAGGATTATCGTGGTTTAAAATCATGGTTGACAGTGCTCCGGTGGAGGACGTACCTCTACGCATTTTAGTGGATGATAAACAGCTGCAACGTGATGTCATGATCGGAAGGATGTTTATCAAGCACCCGAACATTGCTTTCGTAAAACTAGATGGCGCTATACTTTTCACCAAACGAGTATATTACCTCGCGTCGAGTAGGTAGCGAGCACAGCACGAGTTTGTGCAAATCGCGAAACAACGTTGCCTCCTACGTCTATCCGAAGAAAGAGATTCATTTCTCTAGAGTTGTCGCGTCTCATTTCTCTAAAAATGAGACTTGACAAGCAAACGGAGGTCACGGTGTCTGGCGGACAGAAATTGAATGCAACGATCCAGATAGTTAACAGGGTGTTTCCCGAGATTCAACAACGATGAGAAGAAATCCACGAGGACCAGTTAAATACGAAAGACAAGACGACGACGGAGCAGTGGCGAGATCTTGTTGATTTGCTTAATGAGTTTCGACTATTTGTAACGTCAAGTCTCTGGGCGTTAGGTAAGACAGATCTGCTTGAAATAGTTATCCAGACTAAACGTGGAAGCGTTCCCCAATCAAGTACACCATGTCGTGCTAACGTCGTGGGACGAGAAGTAATGCGTAAAATCGTTAAAGAATGGGAATGCTATCGTTCGCGAAACCTCTTCGTCTCACGCCAGCCTAGTGGCGTTAGTGAAGAAAAATAACGGCGAGATTATAGAAAACTAAACGCGTAGACCAAAAAGATTCATTTCCCACGACCTAATATTGACGAGTTCATCGAGGTACTATCCGTTGCCACGATTATTTCTGCATAAGACTTGGCGCGTTGCTATTTAAAAATTCCTTTGAAAGAGGAAGCACGATCGCTAACAGCTTTTATCACCCCTGACAATACGGGTGAATTTACTAGGGAAATTTTCGGAATGTTAAATATCCCTTTTTACTTCGTGAAGCTCATGGATATCGCGCTGGGTCATTTGCGCTATTGGGTACTCCTTTGCTACCTCGATGATATTCTTGTGATCGAGTCCGACTGGAATCAACTAATAGAATAACTGAGAAGCTTTTTTGAGGCTTTAAAACGAACAGAACTAACATTAAATTTGAAGAAGTGCCACTTTGGTATAAAGTGCGTCGAATGTTTGGGGTTTGGGGTGAGCGAGCGAGAACTCGGATCAGGAGCGTGAAAAGTCGAAGCAATCGTAGAGTCCTGATATTGACAAATACCCATAACCACGAGATACATCGACTTTAAGGATTGGCGAGCTATTTCTGGAAATTCTTTCCGGGTTTTGCATTGATCGCGATGCCAGATTGACAGTGTTGACGAAGAAGAATAAACCATTCAAATGGGGGAGATCCTCAACAAAGCGCAGTCGCAAAATTTAATGAGATATTAACAACTCATCCGATGTTAGCGATCTACAACGCCAAAGCAGAAAGGACGAAACTCTACACGGACCTGCCGTGAGGCATGGAGCAATATTGTTCCAATCGAGTCAAACGGGTGAGTTACATCCAGCTTATGCCATAAGCTGAATCCGAAAATCTGAACATCCGAAGCTGAACATCCGAAAATTAGTTCAAGTAACATTCGAGCAAGCTAAACCTCATCGCGATAATTTGGGCTGTAAATCGCTTACGAGTATTTCTGTTGTAAACAAAGTTTGTAGTCATCATTGATTACGAGGCGTTGGTGTACATGAATAAAAACTAGACGAGATGGGTGATACTTATGTATGTCAGATCGTGATATGGGAATCTGAGATACTGATGCGTCAACGCTGCGATGAAGTCTCTCCCGTAAGATTACAATCCTCGAGAAAAAGAAAGTTGATCGTAGGAAAATGGAATAAGAAGTATCATAATACGTCCTACGTGACGGTATTCTTTACAAGATGGTAAATCTCAACGACGAAAATCGAGAGGTATTTTCCGTGCCTTGAGCGATGCGTAAATTGCTGGCAATTAAGTATGACGACGTGAAAAGTCATTTTGGTATCGACACGGTTTTCACGCTAATGCGAAAGTACTAACATTTTCTTAAAATGCGAACTTACATATAATGTCACATCTCGCAATCCATCGTGAGCACACTGCCGAGTGTAAAGGCCGCAGGGGAACTACACCGAATCAAGCCGGTTAGTAGGCCTTTCGCGTTGATCGATGTGGACCATGTGGGACCATTTTCTGCATCAAAAAGAGAAAAAATATATAAACTCACGATTATAGACACTCTGACAAAATTTTCTATACTCGAACCAAAAAGAAGTACGAATGCATTGACGACGATGAAGTAGCTCGAGAAACTCGTCGAAAATTTTGAAACACCAAAACGCGTTATAACTGACCGCAAAAGCTGTTTCACTTCTGATCATTTTGAGGAGTTTTTCAAAGCCCACGGGATTAAGTACACGCTGAACTCTAGTCACCACCCTCAAGCTAATGGATTAATTGAGCATACGAATTGCACGTTGTTGCAGGCAATGATAAGTACCGAGTAAAATTAACATAACAAGTGGGAAAACGATATTTAACTGATCGAGCACGATACACAATGACGATCAGCAAGGCTACAGAGCGAGCTTCAGGTAGCGTACTGTACGGTTATCTGCAACGGTTCAGTGAGAATGCGATATGTGATTTGATGGTGCGTTGCGAGAAATATAACCAGCTTGCTGATTGATTTCAGGCACTAAGAGAAAACATAGCAAAGACTCAGTACCGAATACAAATACAGGTATGAGGAGAAACGTTTTGAAAACAGAAGATTCAAGATTGACGGTGTTGTATGTATCCGTGCAAAACCAATGGCGACCGGTGAGAGTACTAAGTTGTAAGCGAAATACAAGGGTCCCATGACTGCGACCAGACCATACTCACGTGATACATACGAGATCCAAGGAATGACCAGAGCACGTCAACGAAAAAAATTGGTGAAGAGAGAGACAAGATGAGCGTGATTAATTGTAGACACGAGTATTCCTTTATCCCAATGAAGATGAAGCGAACTTTGCAAACGTTCAAAATGACAGAGGAACGCAGGCGGTAATGATGAAGCGTGCACGATAGAAACTGTAACCCCTGAGGAATCGAGACCTCAGAGAAGGAGAAATAAACCAAAACGACTAGAGGATTGCGATTGCGTGTAGAAGCCCGGTGTAATTATCGGTTATCTTTTTCAATTTTTCAATTTTATTTTTTCAATTTTATTTTTCAATTTTATTTTTTATTTGAATTTTATTATTTTGTTAAGATACGAAAACAAAGGTACTTTTAGTTTAATTTGCGATAGATCTCGAAAGATATTATTAATTTTACGTTCGTTGTTGGTTCTTTTACGCTAACCAAATCGTTATAAAAAAGGGGGGAGAGGTACTATCATTTTTTTTCTGCAGAAAGAATCGTTCGGTTTATCGCTAAGAAACGAGACTAAGTTACGAATAATATTTATAAACCTAACGAGCGAAGTTTAAATGCGCGCGTGGGACTAAACGTAAGATATAGATAGATAGAGTAGTTTATTATTGTCTAAAGTTCAACAAATAGTGTAGCTAACAAAAGCTACAAGAGCAAGCATACAATAAAGAATAGAATTTATATAAAGTATTAATAGTAATATATGTAGATAAGTAGAGAATTACAAAGAAATAATAGTGCATTATATAATGAATAAATTTAAGTATAAATGAAAGTACAAGCACAAGTACTCTTACGGAAGCGTACAAAATTACTGTAAGATTCTGCACACACACTGATACTGTCGCGGACGAAGCCTCATCAGCATCGATAAGATGCTTTTTTAGCTTAATCTTAAAGCTTCCCAACACGCAGTTGTTGACCAGTATTATTCTGTACCATCGATTAAATAATTAATATTGTAATACATCCTACTTATAAAATGCGTTAAGCACGATACAATTCGATTTAGGGGGTGATTTATAGTTTATAATTCATGAACGCTCAAAAGAGTATATTAATTATTATTTTATGTTTTGTTTTAGTCGTTATATACTTATTTATCAGAACTTTTAATTGTTTACTGGATTTAAAACGTTAAGTTTGAACCAGAAACTAGCTGTTTGCTGGTACATTATCTCAGGATATTGTATAAAGATTCATAAATTTTCCAAGAAAATTAATTATAAAAATAGTTCTTATTTATATTTGTAGTTATGTATATATATTAATAAATGTATATAAGGAATACATATATATGGAGATACAGTGGATGTTCTTATTATATATAAGAAGTAATTTCGATTAATACGAGGCTTGATACGAACTTAATTTATCGGAGAAGTTTGTTGTCATAAACGTGTTGAGTGATTCTTTTAGGTAACACTATATGCCACACGGCTTACGTCACGTTACGTGCCAAGTTCAATGATTGGATGCGCGTGCTCCCATGTCATACTTTATAGTATGATGAATATATGAGAAAAATTTTGAAAAAAACTTGAAAAAAATCGATGAGTAATGCTAAGTTAAAATGCACAATGACCAAAGGAATCACACAACTATCGATGTACGAGTGTATATTACTCATGACTGTACCTTCGCAGGTCGCATTGAAACCGAAAAGCCAAGAGTTCTAAATTATAGACGTAAAAGTATGACGCGTTGTTTTTGTAGGCGATAGTCAGATGCAGGAAAACGAGTCACCCAGGTGCCGTCACTTGCATGTTGCAGTGGAGCCAAATCAGTTGTATTCTGAGGTCCACGTGCTTGCTTTCGCACATGGTACACCAGTGATACTCATACCGATGTTCTGATTTGTTAGGAATCGACGTTGAGATGCATGAAGGTGCTGATCCCGGGATATAACAATAGCCAGATGTAACGTTCCAGATACCGTAATGTTCGTTTCATATTCAATTCAGGGTGTCGAATCCAGGACGTAACATCTCCTCTTTTGAGTCTGATGAGACGCCATCGCTTCGAGTCAGGCCAGCCCTAAGCAACTTCAGAAGTTCGGGATTGATACTTGAAATCCTTGAAAATACCGATGGCAGAACTTGCGGGGTGTCTGAGATACATTGCCCATCCTACGTTGCGGTGATGCTCCGTCTCAACTGTTCGTTATCGTTGATTTTGTATGATTGTTGTAACTTTCGTTTGTGCACCAGAGTTACTAAGAGTCCTGCCACAGAATACTCAATCGTAGCTAATAGGGCAAAACTCTACCCATAGACAGCATAAAGGGTAAAACCACGAATACAAGTATCTAAAATAATTTGAAAAGTTTTGATTGTTACAACAATTGCAATAAAAACAGTAATCGTAATGCCGAATTCGTGAAATCCTTTCCAAAAATGTTTCGCTGCACTTTCAGCGATATAGTCTAGTGTTGCCTCGTCAAGTATATCCCATATGGATATACTTCCCGGTGGAATTAGATAACTAGTCCTATGTCGTCGTAGCGTCAAGACGGTTCAGATATCGGTGTGAGAGATTGCGATGCAGTTATTGAAATCGGATTTGGAATGAAACGGTACCGCGTCTCGTCGATTTGGTATTAAGCTGTTAACATGAGATTGCATTCGAATTGATTTCCAGACTTCAAAATCAATCTTGATATTGTTGAGAGGAAACAAGTTTGATTTGTTTACGTAACCGGGAATTCGTCGTAGCATTCCTCAATTCTTCGTAAGGTGCATTCTACAGGTATAGATTTTAAAATATGTGCCACTTCACCGGCCACGACAGCCAGACAGCCTGAACTTTTGGTAACGGCACAAGCGAGTTTTTCCGGTACACTATAAAAAATATCTTGAAATTTAAGATACGAAAAATGATGAAATTTACAAACCCTGGTAAGAAATTGAAATTAATGTATAAAAACTTGAAATTTTATATGTAGCTCTCAGAATAAACAAAAGTACTGGATTTTTCGTTCTCTCGATTGCTCACGGGTTCGTATCGTCACGTCGCGTGCGATATGTGAGTGATCGAGCATTGCTTGTCAAATTTGCATCGGGGCACGTTGCCACGTGTTGAGATTACATTTGAGTCTGTGCGTCCTCGAAGAGTACGCTTACGAGGTTGAGAAAAAAAGGTTCTCCAACAAAAGGGTACCTCTCGCCGCGATCCAACTTCCAGCTGCAATAGCTGGTGCTTCACGCGGTTCGCGGTTTGAGGGGCCCTACCTGGGTGTTTGAGGGTTTCTGAGATGATCGCCCATCTCGAGATCCAACTTCTGGGCGCAATGCCCAGGGCTTCACTTGAGACGGGTTCCCTAGTACCTGAAAGTATTTATTGAAGAACGAGTTGTCGAGTGATTCGTTTTGAAAAAGACGAATCACGGTTACGTTAAAGCTGAATCGCCTTGAAAAAGATGATTCAGTGAAGAGGATCTCGACTCGTCTTTAAAAAGACGAATCGAGAATGAAGACACGAAGAAGATCGCGTTGTTGTCGGGTTGGTCTCGAAGTCCGAGCCGAGACGTCTGGTTTCTCCTGGCTTCGAGATGTGGAAGTTCGAAAGTTGAGACTTTCGTGCGTGGTAACGATCACGCGTTGGAAGTTGTCGAGGTGACGCTCGACTCGAGCGAGGTGACGCTCACTAGTATGATGACTGCTGAATGAGGACGAGTCTTGCTCGTCTTGTTCTTAAATACTTTATCACGATCCATCGACGCCGCGATTTCATTGGCCGTTGGATCCGTGGTAGGGCAATTTCACCGAGCTTTCAGTGCTTTTGCACCTGACACGCTCGTGACGTATCACAATTCCTCGAACGATTAAGTTCTATTTTGGTCCTTCGAGGAATTCCGATATTCGACGAAAATTCATCGATAAGTATCGAGCGTGGCCAAAGTCCGCGGGAGCGAACTTAGTATGGGAAATCGGGAGATTTTCCGTTCCGTTACAAAATATATAAGTTACAAAAGAATATTGGCGACTAACTAATATTTTGCTGATGTCACTGAAGCCGGCGAACAGGAGCCAGTCGGTGTAAACGCGAAGTCTCAATGGGGTGCCTTATGATTTAACTGTTAAATTGGACACTCTACACTTATTGTAATTTCTACCGTAATTCACACTACCCCAAGGGTTGTATATCGGACAAAAACTGGAAAAAGACTGACTGACTCGTGTTGCACAATGATTTTTTTATTCTCAATATATGGGCGTGTCTTAAATTTAGAGTAGGGAAAACTCGACTCCAATGACTGTTTTAGTCCTCGCCTCGAATTCTCCCGGTTCGTTTCAAGGCCCAATGTTTAGGGGACCGCACTATCTCTTCCACATTGCCCCCTCAATTTATTTGGCGCGTGGGTGAATTTTCACAACCCACGCGACCAATATCGTTGTTTCGGGAACGCACGTTTTTCTTTCCACAACCTTTCTTAAACTGTTTTAATTTCCTTAACTTTTAACGTCACCCTTTTATTTTTATTACAATTGTGCTGATGTATTTATTAATTAAAACAGATCCTGATTCATAATTAAGAAGCTTATTATAATTCTTAATTGTTATTAAATTATGGTTCGTTTAGTGTTACGTCCCCCGCAGCTTATCGGAATTTAGATAAGGACGCAACACGAGAAGGTTGTTATTGACTTCTCTTTCGGGTCAAGACAATTAAGTCCTTTACACCAGGGACGGAAGTCACGTCTTTGCTATGGGAAAAATGACCAGAGGGATGGAGGATTGGAGAGACCGTTGAGCCGAATTTTGATATTAGCTAATATGAGTAGCTGAGTCTAGCGGTAGTGGTTATACTCACTTTGATTATGCACCGCTCGGATGAGGGTGAGCTCGTTCGGCTGCGGCGGCGATGTAGGGGTGATACCAAGTACGTCGCAGGATTCGTTGGTGAGATACGTCAACCGAAGTATTGATTATATATATTTTTATTGCTCGAATACAACGTAGCGAGGATATTATAATTCCTCTATTTGCACTACAACACGGGGGACGATTGAATGTCTCCCCGATATACACTTACTACGATTGGTTATATAATTCGCTACACACACGCACACAATCTATTCGTCTAATTGACTAGTTGCGAGTAAATTTGACTAGGAAAAACGAATGCGGCTTTTCTTAGAGAGTTCAATGCCGGAACGACTGCGCTTTTAAGATAGGGGATTTCGGATACTCGACTTGGTAGTACACGGTTGCAAAGGGGTTTCGTAACGTGACTCGGTGATGAGCGATACGAAGTTAAGCGCGACGTTGAATATATTTGCTGGTCAAGAGTTTTGACTTGGGTGTGGCACTTGAGATTAAGACTTCGGACAAAGATTCCGCTCCAGTAGGCTCCCGATCTTCGACTGCCTTTTGCTGGTGGATGTCTCCTTTTTATATCCGATCTTGCTGCGTTTTTGGTCCCGGATTCCTCGAGAAGTACCCCCAAAGAAGGGGTTGTTTTATGACGAATGCCTGACTGTTCATCTATGCCTTGGCTTTGGCTTCTTTCTTGGGGTAAATTTTATGACTGTCCGGCTTAGGTTGAAGTTACGAATTATTTCGTCACCCGATTTTGTCACGTACTGCATGTTGGTGTCTCTGTCTTTTCTTGGTTCCTCTCTCTTGCTCCTTATCCTGAGGTAGGAAGTGTATCCGACTTCGTGGCGCCGTTGGGTCTTGCTGAGGTAGTTCTCTTGGTGAGAGGGGTGCGTACTTGCCCTTGAAAGTTGAGATGAGTAGGGATACTGAGTTTTACGTGTTTCTTGGCGCCAAGGATCGAGTGCGTGTCGTTTGGGTACTCCCCTACTCCCTTGTGCGATGCTGGAGCGTATTGATTACTCTTGTCCTCCCTTCCTGTTTCTTGTTAGGACACATGCGTCTTGTAGGCCTTTTTCTTTGGGGTTGGTTATGGATTTCTTACTTATTGACTTCTGCGCTGGTTGATTCTTCTTGATATCTCCTGCAGCTGACAGTCCTACAGAGATCTGCTTGCATGGGTTGGTGATGTTAGGTCAGTTAGGCCTTCCTTGTTGCCTACGTCGATATGGTAGGATGGGGTTAAGACGTGAGAGGATATAGTAGGACAATGCTAGTGTTTAGGCTAGTGTATCAGGTTTTTACTGGAATGTGAGTTGACATCGTAGGTTGAGTGAGGATGTAACACTACTAATTCAAGAAAATCTACTATTTCGAGGGAATCTACTAACTCAATGGAGTCTACTGTTACGTCCCCGGGAGCTTATCGGAATTTAGATAAGGACGCAACACGAGAATGTTGTTATTGACTTCTCTTTCGGGTCAACACAATTAAGTCCTTTACACCAGGGACGGAAGTCACGTCTTTGATATGGGAAAAATTGACCGGAGGGGTGGAGAGACCGTAGAGCCGAACTGTGATATTAGCAGCTGAGGTTGATGAAAGTAGTTGTACTCACGTTGAGCTGCAGTAGTGATGCAGTGTCGATATTAATTGCGTGCAGGGTTGATTGATGGAATCGTCCGCCGAAGTGTTCGTTAAATATTTTATTGTTCGATTACAATGTTGCGAGGATATTTTGATTCCTCTAAATGCACCACAATACTGGGGAAGATTGAACGTCTTCCCAGTATACAATTACTACGATTGGTTACACACACACGCACACAATCTATTCGCCTAATTTTATTATTTGAGAGTATAGTTTGACAAAAAAAAAAGGAAACGCGGTTATGCTGAGAGAATTCGATGCTGGATTCGACTATGGTTCAAGAATTAGGTTGTGAGACCCGACTTGAAGATATTTGACGGTCAAGAGTTTAGACTTGGGTGTGGTGCTTTGTTGATAAAATTTTGGTCACAGATTCTGCTCGATCTGGCTGCTGACTACCGACTGCCTTGATATTGACTCGACTTGGATTGGATAGACACCCGTGACTGAAGTTTTGAGCAGAGCTTCCGCTCAATCTGGCTGTTCGTTACCGACTGACTCTTAGGGTGTGGCCCATGGGCCCCTCTGGAGTAGAGCTTCGCTCTACTTGGTGGCTAGCTTTTGACTGACTTTTGGTTGCTGGATGCCTTCCTTATATACCTGATTTTGTCGTAAATTTTGGTATAACTCTTCAAGGAAGGGGTAGTTTTATTTTTCTCTCCTGTTAGTCATCGCCTGAGTCATCCCTTGTTGGATACTCTGGTCGCAATTTTCCCTTATTGCGTGATTTTATTATCTCTTGTTTCTTTATCTTGAGGTGGGAACTTTTACGAGCTTGTACTGCTGTGTATTATCTCCCGGTACAGCGTACTTTTGCTTTTCGGATTTTATGAACTGTAACTATACATCAAATTTTACCAGTTATTGGGGTTGGGGTGCGCGCTTGACCAAGCCATCCCCCCATTTATTGAAAGTAAATTGGGGTTCCCATACTCCCGTGTTTATTCGAGCGTGGGTTTTTCCTTGGTATGTCTTTATTATTGGGGTGGATTATTGATTTGTTCGATGCTACCTTTGTGCCACTGGCTTCCGTTGGTATAACTACTCTTCTGTAGGATGCTGCCCGCTTGATTTGGCGGTAGTCGGTCACCTCTCTTGGTTGGTACAGTAGGGTAAGTTTAAGGTGTACGATGATATGATAAGAAGCTGTGAAAGGGTTTGTTATCAGAGTAGGATTGTGGGTTTTGTCGTAGGAGAGCGTAGCTCGTTTGGGTTGGGATGTAACACTACTAATTCAAGAAAATCTACTAATTCGAGGGAATTTGCTAATTCAAGATAATCTGCTAATTCAAGGGAATCTACCTATTCAAGTGAGCTTATTACTAATTCAAGTGAATATATTACTAATTCAAGTGAATATATTACTAATTCAAGTGAATATATTACTAATTCGAGTGTATTCATTACTAAATCAAATGAAGCTAAATCGCGTGTGCAACAAATTCTAAATCTATTACGGTTAAACGATCTTAATGAAGAAGAACACGAAAACATCGAGCATCATGTGGATGAATTTCAAGATCGGTAATACCCCCCAGGAGAGAAACTCATGGCAACGAATGTCATACAGCATCGAATTTTAACGGTAGATGAGCTACCTATCGACACTCGCCAATATCGCTATCCTCCCACTTTAAAGGAAGAAATCAATCGTCAGGTCAACGAACTACTCGACGGGGGAATAATACAACCCTCTCAATCTCCGTACAACTCGCCTGTGTGGATTGTACCCAAGGAAGCAGATTCGAAAATAAATAAGCGATGGCGCATGGTATTGAACTATCGCGCACTATTGACTAACTATCGCGGGTATTGAACTAGCCCGCTGCACACGACGCTTGTTTTGCTGCTAGAACCCGCAAGAACCCGCAAATTTTGCAGAGCCCGCAAGCAATCTAGCAGCAAAACAAGCGTCGTGTGCAGCGGGCTCAAATAAAAAGAATATTGCAGACGCATATCCACTTCCACTCATTAACGAAATTCTAGATCAACTCGGAGGAGCAATGTACTTTTCTACTTTCGATTTCACTTCTGGATTTCGTCAAATTAGGATGCATCCAGAGGATCAACACAAAACCGCTTTTTCTACACCCTACGGTCATTATGAATTCGCGAGAATGCCATTCGGATTGAAGAATGCGCCCGAGTAGTGTTACACGGAGAGTTCTAACTCAAGATCCCTACCCCGACATTTACCGACATTTTTTAGCTCAGACATGAACCACTTAGCCGAGACACAAACCCGGGGGGGGGGGGGGCTATCTCGAAGAGCCGGAATGCACTTAGGCAATCTTGGGGGGGGGGGGGATATCTCTAACAACCGGAGTGCGCCTAATATTTTGCGGGTCAAGAGGGGGGGGGGGGGGGGGAGGGCCTTCTTTTCAGGGTGGCATTGGAATGCCGCTATCTCTAACAGGTAAATAGCAGACTGGAGCGTTAGATTTTTCAACCGCCCACGACGCTACCCCCGCAGGGCCTTCCCTTGTAAATTTAAGAGAAGGGATATGCTTGTCAAGACACCTTAATCTCAGTGTATCATTTTCGCCGTACCTTTTAAGATAGCATTGGAATGTTAACATTCTATCAACACAGTGCACTTTACGTAATCTTTACAAAGGCATTGGAATGCTACTTAACTGGCGCGTCTGTCTGTCGCCTCCTCATTTCCTGTCATAAATCACTGCTGGTCACGTGGTAGGTGTTAGACTGCAGCCTGGAAAAGGCCGAATCGTGTGGTCATAAAAGCCCACCGCGACGCTGCCCCCTGCAGTGCTACCCTTGTAAGCGTAAAAGAGGGATATATGCTTGTCGAGACAGGTTAATCTCAGTGCATTATTTTCGCCTTACCTTTTAAGATAGCATTGGAATGTCGTCAATTCTATCGGCAGAGTGCACTTTGCGTAATCTTACGATGGCATTGGAATGTCACTTAACTGGCGCGTCTGCCTGTTGCGCTCTCATTACCTGTCATAAATCACTGCTGGTCACGTGCTAAGTGTCCGACCGCAGTCTCGAAAAGGTTCAATCATGAGGTCATAAAATCTTAGAGGCGCCTATGATAGGGCATGGCTGCTCCTTGCTACCTGAAAGAAAAACGATCAAGTGTCCCTTACAGCTATTCTTCAGGCTGCATGTATATGAGCGTTTCCCCATCACTGACTGGTGCGTGAATAGCGCAGGGTGTCGCGCTGGATCCTTTGTCAAACCGCGATGAAATTGGGATGAAGAGCAGATTTAAAATATGGAAAAGCACGTTCGATTCGATACTCGAGCTAAATTTCATGTAATGTATGCATGGGATTATGCGTACAGAGCCGCTCGCCGAGGCCGGTGGGAAGAAGTAGCACGTGATCGTGAGCGATTTAGATTAAGAATTGAAAAATGCGGTAAACCGATTGAAGCTGTATTGATGAAGAAAAAATTTGACGGAAAATGCAATACTGATTAAATTTGCGTCATCGACGTGTTTCAACGTGTTTCGAACTCTCGAGCCTTCGAGAGCGGATGATGCTATATTGCATGTCTGTACACGCTTGAGCCTGCACAGTGGTGGATATACGTCCAAAGTGCCGACTATGACGCCAGAGATTTTGACAAACCGTCGGAAAATGAGGCTTTGATGTTCATGGAATGTCGCTATGACGTGCTCAGTTGCTTTCTTGCCATCAGCATGGATGGTTATCCTGACGGCGTTCTCAGAGCCAAATATCCGTGGGAATTATCAAGTGATGATCTTAAGAATATAACGAAGCCTGTGCTTTTAAAATATTTTAGTCGATCAATTCACATGCTTTATGATCGTTTACCCGAAAATCTTCGTGCCGACAGTGAAATTATGTCATATCTGCCTTGTATGGAGCATTGGAATGCGCCTCACATCATGACTCATACCGATGGCCCTGCAGCCTCTGTACGGAATTGCGAAATGTGTCGCTCTAAAGTGTGGGTGGAGAAAAATCCTATTGGGTCCTAGTTTTGAGGGTTGGTGGGGGTTGAGAATTCGGAAGACCTATATAAGCTCAAGATGCACGCCTGAACTGCAGCAGTTTACATGCAAGACAAGCGACGTGAGCTGAAAGAACGATTGCTCCTGCTTTTGAAAAATATTGAGGAAGTGAAAAATCTTATACGTTGGAGAGAGGATCTGGGATTCATCACAAATAGATTAAAAAATACAACAATAAGTTGAAATGTATTTCACAAGTATCAACAAGGTGGGAATAATGGCGGAATTTTTGCCAACAAAAAAATTGGCTGAACTCTCCGTTCAGGCAGATCATCCGATCTCCAACCTGAGAATAGTCGAAACGAAATTCGGGAGGAGGATCGTGGCGGATATCACCAACGAATTCTCCGTATTCCAGCCTGCAAGATTCGTGAAAGCGTTCGACGAGAACAAAGAAATATTCAAAGAGATGATTGGCGCTGCGCATACAAATCAACTCTACATGAACTACTTCGGTGGGAAATATAACAGCGTGGAATTCAAACGCATCTGACGCCATCAAGCCATCACTCCATCGCGCCTACTATGGACTCGTGACTCTACGCGAACGATGGCGGCAATGAAAAAAGTGTTTGAATCCATAAGTGTACATTGTTGAATAAGTAAAAAAGCATTATAGATGACTTGTGGTGGGAAATGTATGAGTGGGATTGAAACCGAATATGTACAACAATTTCTTATGGTTTATTTTATTAAAAAAAATATACATATATTTTTCGATAAAATGTTTTTATTTATTTCAAAAATCCCGCGTTTACACAATGCCTGATGTACCAACTCCTTAAAGATTTCACATTTGCGTTGGCACAATTATATTTTGAGTAATGGGGATGATGAGAACATCCTCTGTTGTTTGATATTTTCGATAATTTCTGCAATGATGGACAATCGAGAGTTTCCATATCGACAATATGTGCCGACGAATCCGTGAATTGCGCTAACCACGTCCTCTTCTCTAATCCCTTCACGTAGATGGTTCGGGCTTATTTCAAGATAGCTCGAATTGTTGTTCCAGCAGCTTCGTACGGTGTGTCGCCTGAATTCCATCGTATTCCATGAAAAATTCGTTCTAGCCATGAATTCATCGTTTTGTACTTCGCTGGTAGAGAGTTCCATGGCGTTGGAGGTTTGAAGAAAAACGTCAGGGGCTCGGTGTTGTCAGAGATTTCCACAATTGCTATTTCTTTGAGCACAAATTCGTTTATGGGTCTCCTGAAGCCTTGAATATCGACGATAAAGTCCATGGTACTGCCTGAAGAGAGTCGGTTCATCGTTGAAGGTTTTATACTAATTTTTTTACCCCGCCAGTTATTGGATTGTACTTAACAATACGATCGTGTAGAATCAAGCAATACGTTAAATCAATAGAATCAAGCAAATGTTAAGCAATACGTTAAGCAATAGAATCAAGCAAATGTTTTGGCAGGAATATTATTTCTTGCTTCAAATTCAAGACGAATGTCAACGGGGCCTGACTTGAGAGAATCGTTCTGCTTTGAACAGTCGATGACGACTAGAGGGGCATACTTTAGAAACTCGGATTTTTTTAGCCACGGCTCCGCTTCCCTGTTGTAATAAGTATTCTGGAAGTTTGCATACATCTCGTATAGAAGGGCGTACTGGTTTTGCTCTATGTTTAGATTCAAATTTCCATATGGATAGAATTGCGAATTTAAATATAGTTTAACATCGGCGAGATTACAATGATCAAAGTTACTCGCGTTCTTCTTTTTCTTATTTTTCCGATCAGTCTGGAAAGCTAGAATGACATATCGCGGTTTTTCCAGCTGAGTAGAAGTCTTGACGGTCCATACATGCTTCAAGGTTGCGGGGAGCAGCGGATATTCATACAGTTCCCACGTACGATAGCTCATGGAGATTGGCGCATCTCTACCGATAAACTTTAAATGTTGTATTTTACGCTGATCGGAGACTGTCACGTATGGTACAAGCCATTCTACTTTTTGCAATACAAGTTTGAACTTCTCGTCGGCCGTCTGTACAATAGCATTATCATCAGTCTTCGATCTCGATAGAATCAGCTTATGCTTGGCGTTTACGACGATTTTTCGATAACCTTCGGCAAAACCAAGCAGCATACTTAGCGGCATACATACGTCAAAGTTACCCGCTGCATCTATGATTTGGACCGTTTCTTCAACATTAAGCCAGCCCGTGTTCTCGAGCATAGATCTCTTACCGGGACTCAGAGATGAATATCCCTTTATTAGACTCGTAAGGCCTACATTTTTATTTCGATCAATTTCAATAGCGTTGAGCTCATATCGTACTTCTTCGAACAAAAAGCAAATAGCATTATTGACGAGGCTTGTGGAGGCAAGCGCTGCACCATCGGCTTTAGTCAGTTTTCCGCATATATGTATAAAACTTTTGCTTGGTAGAAGACATAGATCCTGATGTTGGATGGAAATACGTATCTCATCGCTGTTGTTAAAGGTTGACGATGCATACGGCTTATGAGCATGAATCTCGCAGTGTATTATAGATTCATCGAAGATGATGGGACTTTGTATATTTACTATTTCCTCCTCCATTTTACACAGCAGATGCAGAGGGCACAGAATAAATTATATCTTATGCGCTTTTTCCGCGCACAGTCAGACCCAAATTCTTTAGAAGTAGTACGTTCTGAGGTGTTAGCACTTTGAGCGTCGATCGGCGACTGGTCACGCTCATCCATGACGACTTGATATTATGGCTTCTATTGAAGACTATACCTATGATTTTATATGTAATCGTATGGTTATGACTTCTCCACGAAAATTTACTAAATCACCGTCTTGGTCTACTATCCGAAGCTGGATGTTATCTATTGTCTTGCTCGTGATTGGCAGATAAATGACGTGCGATGGAACTTCAATGATTTTATATCCAGATGGTACGAACGGGAAAAACTCGTCAATCGTATGAGCTTTTCGCTCATTAATATAGGCACCGGCGGTAATGCTACACTCTATACGCAAGGCGTTCACTTTCAGAATGGCTACGGAGAGTTCAGATGTATGCCTTTTATTGGCTACAAGAATACGCGGTGTGAAACCCAAGAGAGAGCCGATAGAATCATTAGGCTTAAAATTTATATCGCGATTACACTCGATTTCACTACGAAGAGTATTGTTATTGGGTTTAATCTTAATAGAAATATTCGGCAACTCTGCCTGCACGTACTTCTCAATATCATCTATTTCATAGCTACCCGTCGGTATAGTCAATATCTTGTCTCCCACATAAATTTTATTATTACCATCAGCTATATTAGGAATAGAATTGAAGGTTAGTAATTCAATGAGCCCTAAAGTGTAATTTTTGTGGGGTGAAAGTTCGATGGGGGGAAAATATTGAGCTTCAAGTGTAGATGACGTCCCGGAAATAGTTAGTGTAAAACTATCATCCATGACGGCGGCAAATAGTCAACTGATTCTATATTCATCATTATGCACGTTTATATAGAGAATATTTTTCTTTGCCACTCAATTGCTGGCAGAGAAACTTTAGGCATAAGTGCCCACATCCGACTGTACCATAATCCTGATATCCCTTATAATTATAATTCCCGCTACCAACACCAAAATATTTCATCAACTCGACCGGAAGCTGAAGGTTGCCGAAACTATCAAAGTACATGACATTCTCCCCCCTCTTTTTGTATGCAACCCAGTGTGTACGAGGTCCCATATCCTCATCTAAATTGATAATTGCTGATTCGTATTTTGCCGGTCCACTTTTCGGCAATTTATTTCTCATAAAAACTCCGCAAAAGTGTGGAATTTCCATGATTTTTGCATATTTGAGCAGATCAGCATCAGTGAAGGCTTGGGGAAGCAGCGTGACTTTCCGTTTTTTGAACCAAGACCCATCCCCCTCTTGCACGGTTTTAGATGCAGACCTTTACTCAAAGCAGCAGCTTCCATAATCTTATTATGTCTCTTACTCTCATCCAATTCCCGCTTAGCAGCTTGAGTCGCATTTACAGCTTTAGCAATAGAAGCAGCGCCACCTGACAGTGCTCCAGCAGCACTAAGCCCAGCAAATATCGGCAGGAGGAGTGGTAAAAACCCCTCAATTCTACGAGGCGCTGCTAGGATGCGCAATTTACTTTTAGCTTTCTTGGTACCTTTCCGAGCACCCTTTCGACCGCGGTTTTTCTCATCAACGATTTTATTCTGTCCCATGCCTGATTTTGTTTTTTTTACGCAATGCCCCATGCCTAGTTTAGTTTTAGCCTTCATGATGTTTGTCACACCCCAAGCGCTTGCTCTCTCGGCAATACCCGCGTCTTTGGCGTGTACTCGTTTCCAAGCCAGCTCGGCCAGTACTTTATCAGCCAAAGTTCTCGCTTCGAGGCTAGTTTCTTTTGAATATGCAATATCGTGCTGCTTGCAGGCTGCATACAATGGATTAATACCTCGATCGCCTCGTGCAAGACGTTTAGATAATTTTGTACCAGGTCCGCAATACTGATACCCAGGTAGATGCAGCTCGACAGGGAGCTTGTCAATCAAACTATTAAGCAAAGCACGACCGATCATATCGGGGACGACCGCTCGACTGGTGAATAATCCCTATAAAACCCTATTTATATTTTTTCCTCCATTAGTTGTGCTCAGGATGGTGACGGATGAACTGCCTGTAATGAATTTCGATAAATTTATGCGGGGAGGTGAACCGCGCGAAAAACGTCATGGCGATTTGTTGCCTAATAGCATTCGCGCAGTATTCTGTGGCCCCTCGAACTGTAGTAAAACGAACGCTTTACTCTCCCTCATAACACATCCTAATGGTCTGAGATTCGAGAACGTCTACCTTTATTCTAAGTCCCTCAATCAACCAAAATATACATTGCTCGCACGATTACTCGAGCCTGTGAGCGGTGTTTAATATTTTCCATTCAATGAGCACGAACAGGTGGTGACACCAAGCGATGCACACCCCAACTCAATATTTATCTTCGATGACGTGGCATGTGAAAAACAGGACAATATTAGAGCCTGTTTCGCCATGGGGCGACACAAAAATGTCGACTGTTTTTAACTTTGCCAGACCTATGCTCGTATTCCTAAACATCTCGTGGGTGACAATACGAATTTTGTGGTTCTATTTAAGCAAGATGAGTTGAACCTTAAACATGTGTACAATGATCATGTCAATACTGATATGTCATATACACAGTTTAAAAATATGTGCTCAGAATGCTGGAATGATGACAAGTATGGATTCATCACGATCGACAAGGATAGTCAAATGAATGAGGGTAGATATATACGAGGGTTCGATTCTTTTCTCAGTCATAAGTAAACGTGCATTGGAGACAGTATCATCTCTGACTCGAGGTTGACAACATGAACAAACTTTTGGAGGAGAAATAAGACGTATTGCGTCAAATCGTCAAAGCGAGCGATGCAATTCGACGAAAACATCGGATGATAAAAATCGGCAAAGACAATGCTGAACAGACAATGCAAAATGTCTTTAAGCCAATAGTCACGCCATTGAAACAATTGGTGATGCGGAAAAACGAGATGTCAGAGATGAAACAGGAAGTTAAGGAAGAAGTCAAAGATCGTGTTGAAGAAGAAAAAGAAGAAGAAGAACATATTGAGGATGGCGACCATGAAGTTAAAGATGATCCAATGTTGGAAGATTTGTCTTTCAAGTCTGCATACGGTGAGGAAGAGGGAGAGCAGGAGGAGGATACAGCTGTGAATGTTGATGAATTAATAAATGAGTATGTAGTATTGCTGCAGACAAATAGAAAATCAACCTTGGATGTCTCATACGGTATACAAAACCTCGCTAACAATAAATTAATGATTGGAGATTCTCCAATATTTTTTGATTCTCAGCATATTTGTGTACGAGATAAAAATTATCCAAAAACTGTTGGATTAGCGAAACTGTTGTTCAAAAAAGTGCCCCGCGTTGAGGATCTGACATCCAACGATTTGAAAAATTATGAGAACATTGTAATTGCCACGAATGCCCATAAGAAATATTATAAAGCGGATGAAGCAATACGAACGGATAAAAGTTTGAAAGTCAAGACTTATATCGCGAAAATAGTTGGTACGCACATGGGTAAAGGTATGCCAAAGTATAAAGTGGCTAGAAAAGACGCGAGATTCGATTATATTTATTGAGACGATCCCAATGAGCTAGTGGACCGTCTACGTTTACTCCTCGCATCTCAAGCAGCCGGAAACTGATCTCACTCGAATGAAATCATATCGATTATCGAAGAATTGCGTGAGGCTCAAATCATTTATTAATACATTCATCATCGCAATTTCGCGCATTCACAAAATGAGCGTCGACGTGTTTGGACGACAGCTGGATAATAAAAGTGCGCTCAATCGTGGCCCTCCGGGCATTGGATTCAAGATTACAAAAGACGGACATTACGATTTGCAGAACAAGCGACTCTGCAACGTTGGAATTCCCGAAGCGGACCACGATGCTATCAGCTTAAAGGTGCTGAATGCTAAAGCTCGAAACGTAACTAAGAACTTACGTGAGGAAATGAATGAAAGTAGAACGCTATTGGTTGAAGGTTTTGAAACTACTATAAAAGATAAATTCAACACGTTAAATACCGACTTACGGAATAAAATAGAGAGAATTAGTGCGCAAATAACTGAAGATCTTGCAACCGAGATAAAAGATAGTCTCAAAACTCTGAATGCTGATGTGAAAAACTTACGAGTGTCCATGCTTAGCATGTTTTCCCAGCTTGACGCTCGATTAAAAATCCTCGAGAAAAAATGAGCGAGAAAAAGCGAGCGCTGGTGCAGGAACTACATAAGCCCGCACGCAGAAACTATCCTCGTCGGCATGTAGACATTCGAGGCTTGGATGAGACTTGGCAAGCGGACCTTGTGGATATGTCGGCTTACGCGCGGCAAAACAGCAATCATAAATTCCTCCTAACCGTCATCGATGTCTTCTCCAAGTTCGCCTGGGCCGTGCCAATGAGGAGCAAGAACGCTAAAGATACAACGAGCGCTATGAGATCTATACTTGCAAAGGGGCGCATACCAGAGAACCTACATGTTGATCAAGGCAAAGAGTTTTATAATGCCGATTTTCAAACTCTCATGAAAAAGTATAATATTCATATGTACTCGACATACAGTAATTTGAAAGCATGAATTTGCGAGCGTTTTAATCGTACCTGAAAAAATAAAATGTGGATGCAATTTAGTCTTCGTGGAAGGTACAAGTGGACCGACATTCTCAAAAATTTGATTTCCGAATATAACAATAGTGTACATCGCACAATTAAAATGAAACCGAAAGACGTAAACTCGGAGAATGAGAAGCAGCTGTTACAGCGCGTTTTCACGACTCGAGAACCGTTGAAAAAAGAGTCGACGAAATGTCGACGAGGTGACAAAGTGAGGATAAGCAAATTTAAAAATATATTTGCCAAGGGTTATACTCCAAACTGGACAACGGAAATATTTACAATACATCAAGTGAAAAATACGAACCCTGTGACGTTCAGTCTGAAGGACTATCAAGATGAACCCATCGCCGGCGGGTTTTATGAGCAGGAGCTACTTAGAGTTGAAAATCCCGATATTTATCTGATTGAACGCGTATTGAAAACGCGTGGGAATGAAATGTTTGTAAAATGGTTGGGTTTCGACAATGCTCACAATAGTTGGATAAGGAAATCTGATGTGTAATAAAAATATTTTAACAAATGAACATTATTGATCTTTTCAATCGCCACCTTCTATCCCATCTCTCACAGGATTATTTTGTTGGACAGGATATTAATTGGGAAAAAGTCGGTTTCAAAACATTTTTTTTTTAATTAAAAAAAAATTAATTTGCTTTTATTTTCTTATTTTTTTATTTTTTTCATTTCTTAAAATTCATTTCAAAGATGGGGGGGGGGGGGGGGGGGAATTACAAAAAATTATAGAAAATGCAAAAAATAAAAAAATTGTCTTAAACGTTACAAATAATTAAAGTTCACTTCATCATCGCTAGGGAGCCATTCCGCCATTTGCTGTGTGAGGGCCAAGTCCAAATAAGGACAGGGTTCATATCCTGAAAAGTGCAAATATTATGAGATTAATACAAAAACCATCGCACGCGCACACGTGTGTGAAGACAAAAATCTGTTTACCTGACTCATCCGTTTCCGAGTCAGAAAGGTACACCGTTGACGCGTCACTATGGGGGCTGGGAGATCGCGGTGGTGGTGGTCGAACCTGCTCAACACGTTCCTCAACTTGGATCCACCTGGGGTCGGGGGATCGTGGCGGTGTTGACTGAGCTTGTGGTGATAAATGCTAGTGATGGCGAGGGCGAGCAGATTGGCAATAATGCCGTGGATGCCGATGATAATGACGGCGATGATGATCGTGGCGGTGTTGACTGAGCTTGTGGTGATAATGCTAGTGGTGGCGAGGGCGAGCGGATTGGCAATGATGCCGTGGATGCCGATGATAATGACGACGATGATGACGATCGATATATTACTCCCGATGGGCCAGCTACTGCCCCATCATCTTGAATAAATTCGTCGTCAGACGAAAATTTAGCCTCTTCCTCCTCCTCCTCACTGTCACTGGCGAGAAGTCTCTGTTTTGCTAAGGGAATATATATAGGTATATTTTTCGTAATACCGTTAGGTAGTCAGGCAGTCAGGTAGCGAGGTGGCAGGCAGGTCGGTGGAAAAATTTCGAAAACAATAAAGATCTTAGCTTACCATGTTCATTGAGCAGTGGCATGAATCGTTCTTCTTCATGCCAATTCATGCCCCTGATTACTTTGACCGCCGAATCCAAAATATCCAGATGATCCAATAATCTGCGATTGAAAGCTTTTACGAAAACTCTCTGCCCAACCATACTTAATATTCTTCGAACTTTTCGTAAATTTGCCTCGCGGGGCATAATCCGCAATTGATCAAAACGCACTTCAGGCCATATGAGTCGCAAAAACGGGGACTTATTGAAAAGAAAAACGCAGAGCATATAAACGTCAGCGTAGAGTGGTGCCATTTCAGCTAATCCGTTTGACTTGATGAGAAAATGTCAACTGAGCGAACACTCCCCGAAAATTACTTGTCACAGCGGAAGGGTTTGGTGAAAGCGGAAGGTCACTTATTGGAGGAAAATTCTAACGTAGTATACATATCTCACTTCTAGGGAGTGAGGGCGAGATCATAAAAATATAACCGATACTCGCCAGTACGGTTATATATATAATATATATTATCTGGAAACTCTCTGACATACCGTTTTTCTCTTTTTCTCTTCTGGATGCGTACTGTACTCTCTCTCCCTTATACCGCTCCAAAATATTTTCGGGCAGATTGGGAAATTTAATTTTCATAGTCAATTTTTTCCTCCAGCGTATCAATTTTATTAGTTTATATACATTATTCACAGTTTTATACCGTTCATAATTTACCACGCTTATCGCATTCTTAATTTTACTTTCCATTTTTTTAGCTACAAACATTCTTTCGCTTCACGCTCATAACCCCAAGGTACAGTATTGATCGTATCAGCAGAGAGAACTCTATTGTCGTCACTCCAGCTTAAGGATGTATGAGCACAAGGTGGCGGGAAATGAGCGGAAACGAGGGCGCGGGTGAGCGCGGTGAGCGGGGGGCACGCATGAAACAAGAGAGAGTCGGACCGCTCATTATGCGACACACGCGAAAAATTTCCTTAAAATCGATAATTGTATGACAAAAGGTTCGTTAACCCCCATTTTTTATGGAACGTATATAATCGTGATAGTTTTCTGAACATTTAACAGTTTTAATATTGATCGTATCTGATCGTGAAAGATACGAATTTCTGTTTCAAAGTTGCGTCAGCCCAGAATTCGTATATGGCGTGGGATAAATATCTTGATTTCACGAATTAATTACTCGCGTAAAGAGTCGTTGACCCACTTTGAAATTTTGCAGGTTTTATCATATACACTTCTGCTACACCATATAAAAAATTCAGATTTTTATATGATCGTGAAGCTAGTGCTCATACATCCTTAAAGCGACTTTTCTTTGTCTAACAGTTTGCACCACATGCTTCTTCGACTGAATTAAATTTTGTGTTTCAACAAGATTCTCATACCGGAAAAGACAATGTTTATAATCATCGATTCTGATTCTTTTTAACGTAGATCCTCGAATACCTTTAGCACGCTTTTTTTCTACGTCATCATCTCGAACCTTGTAAGCGTATAGTTTGGCGCGCAGGCCCACGAATTCTTCCATGATCTGTCCATTATTCTCATCCTTCATTAACCTTAACACCTTTTTATTCGCTAAAGGCATCCCATAAGGATTGTCAAGAGGATAATCGGAGGTGTCAAATTTGTTTATGTCGAGCTTCATAACATCATATCTATTAGGCACTGTAATATTATATATAAGACTATCAGTGAGTACGTTTACACGACGCTCTTATTCCGGTGTTACGAAAACCGGCGTAGTTAAATCAGGCGTTAAAGTGCGTGTAAACGGGTCCTAACACCCGCTTTACGACGTAAAGCGGGTGTTAGGTACCGTGTAAACGCCTGGTTTAACTAAACCAGTTTTCGTAACACCGGATTTGGAGCGGCGTGTAAACGTACTCATTGTCGGTGTACATTAATTGAGCTTTTTGTCCAAACTGTTTTTTCATATACTCATAATGGAAATCGTAAATATAAATTTTTGATAGGTCAAGGATTGAAAACCCCGCATACAATGGCTTATTAAATTTCACCTTTGCTGTGTTGAGCTCGATGATGACCATATCATCGTCGAATACGGTGCAGCTGTGGAACGTAGCCCTAGCGATCAGAGCTCGAGCTTCGTACCGACCACCCCACTGAGTAACAAGCTTTACTTCCCGATGTTTTCTCACATTCTCCATTGTTTTCCCGAAAACCGCATTATTGAGCAGTTTATATAAGTTTTTATGGAACGCATTAGTAGCTTTTTGTCTTAATCCAGTATTTAAATCAATGTATGGCTTCATCCACGATTTCTGTTGAAATTTTAAAACTCTATGAATTTTCTTTAATTTTAAGCCCAAGTTGAGACACTGCTGCAAGTTTCGATAATGAATGATATATTTTTCTTTTGTCAATAGCGTTGTCATTAGTTTTATATTTTTGGAGGTGGGTGGTCTGTAATGCTGAGGACAAAGTGGCAAGTCTTTATGAAATTCGTGCAGCTCCTTGGGATATTCTAAATCAACCTCGAATATGTACCCTGTATGAGAATCGGGAGGGATATTGTCAATATCCGATTTATCAAAGTTTTCGACCCACTCGAATCCAGCATATGGCAATGCCTGAACCATAGCTGCACCATAAAGATTGTTTACGTCGAAATACATTAAGCATGATTCAACTTTTGATGGGTCAAAATCCTCCCCCATGTATCGATTATTTGCTTTTGCATAGCGATTTGAGCATTGAGCAAGTCCTCCTCTGATACCTTTCTCGATGAACAACAGCATATCAACGTTGGCAACGAGTTCGAGTTCAATGCCGGTTAACGTAAGCATTGCATCGAAAGCGAGTCCAGGAGTTGTATAATAGTGCAACGGATCTAAATTATATGTTGATAGACAGCTGCGTCGGAAATTTTCGAAAATGTCAGCTAAAAGGAGAACATCGATTTTGAGATATAAATCTGAACATTCTCCTAACGTTGATATTTTAAAAGTTTGCCAAACATTCATGGCGTGAGCGTATGAATCTTCAGAAATTTCCTCATTATTTAACCTAGAATAAAACTGCTCTTTGGATGGTAGCTCGGCCTCGTCAAGTTTAATCCAACAATCGGTATAATCATATGGGAAAACCCCCTTTTTAGTCATAAGACTGAATTCCGTTGCACTATTACAATGCTTGCGAGTGATTTGTTTTTCATCGCTTTCTAAGTAAGATGCTAATTTTTCAATGCTACACGCCATAAATCTATATAAATCTAAAAACCTGAACTCTACAAAAGTGCCTCGGAAATTTTTTTGTGAATGAATTATATTTCTCCTTATTAATTGGCAGAAGATAAACCGCACCTTCGAATGCTACAGCTAATGCTCTAATCAAAAAATGAGCGTCATATCCCGATAAATTATGAAAAATGACCGGCACCGCGTGAGAGTTTTTATAATTCAAATTACACCCGGTGTGTGTGGGCCCGCGATACTTCCCTGTAAAATGACAATGATCTCGAACTCTCAACTCGTTATTTTCGAAAGGCTTCTCACAAATATGACAAATGGTTACAGAATTAAATGCGCTTTGCTGATCATCGCTGAGATGCTCGATTGGTATGATGTTCGTCAACCGGGTATTCACCAAGCTCACGATATTCTTCAATTCCTCCATGAACCACCCAATACAATCCAAACCTCGATGAGATTTAAATTCCGAAATGGTATCATCGTACGAGCAGTGGAAGTAGTAGGCGATGGAGTGAGGCACATGCTTTTGGTAGCCCATAGTATTCACCTCCTCCGTAGGTGCAATCGGCTCCAGGAGACATTCGAGATCAGCATATATCACGAACGGAACATTCTCTTTATGCTTGTGGTTTCTAAACCTCATGGATTTCGCATCACCCTCGGAAAAATACACTCTGCACTGGTTCGTGCAGTCGAGGATATGCTTTTGCAGCACGATTTCGCTTTGAAAGTGACAGAGACACATGTCACACAGCCAGGTTTTACCATTATGACTAGAAATCTGCGAGCCTACTAAGCGCGAAATGTTTTTTATCCACGCAAAGTGGTGGATAGGACTCGCAAGATCATCTTCATCACAATCATGCCTGTCACTCTCGAGCATGAGAAGGTGAATTGTTGATTTAGGAGATGTTTGTTTACTGATATATATCGGCACTATTAAACTGCTCTTCCTCTGATTATCAACACCATAAATGTTAATTTTGAGGTTATTCATTTTTTCAAAGGTTGGCACTTTTTTACACTAATTGGAAAATCCAAACCTTTGTACTGTAAAACTTCACTGAAATGTCTATAAGAGCTTGTTCGATTGCAATTTATAACTGGCGGAGAAAGTGCTGCAGTCACTGCCCATATAAAGCAAAATTCGTCATTGCTCTCTATATTGACTACAGCACGCTTTCGTTGAATATCTTTCGGAACACTGACGTATGTACCTCCCCGGAGTGGCACGTATTTATTAAAATTCGTGCAGTGACCAACCAGACTCTTTCCCATGGAACTCCTCAATTTTTTTCAGCAACTGATCTTTTACATGCTCCTGGAACCACATGTCGATGTTCGTAGAGGGAAAAATTGCCTCATTCCGCGTGTTGAAAAATTTATCCTCCAACGCAGTTTCACCTATTTTTTAAAGTTGAAACTTGCACGCTAATATTACGTTAAGCTTCAAATTGCCATAAGGCCGGGATGCAGCTTCCAATTTGGCGAGGATCAAGGGCTTAGAATCATCGAGAAAAGCATCGAGATCTTTGTGTTGAAGGTTGATGACTACGCCCGTTTGGATTCTTTTTTTAAACGCCGTCTCCATATCCTTCCATCGCACTTTATCAGCTGCTCCAGAACCAGCTCCTTTTTTCTTCAATTTTTCTATCACGGATAATACTGACGCAATTGTCGCTTGAATGCGCATTTTCTCATGCACTGAGGGACATTTGCGCCGAGGAATTTTCGTCAATAGTTTCACGTTTTTTTCCCCCTCCCTAATCCACCTTAGTGCTATAGCTGGTGATGATCTTTTTTGTGAAATTAAATAAGCGTTTTCCATAATAATAATGAGCTCCTTACACTTATGAGTATCCATATTAGGAGAAAAAATAACCCGAGAAGAAAGAAAGACTGCACAACTGTTAATGGAGGGTTAAATGATTTGAGCCAGCAATATATACTCCCACTCCCCCCCAACATTCTATGGACCATCAGCATCAGCAGGTATATCAGTTGCACGAGTACATCTTCGTTCGGATCGAGGGGGCCGTCATAGATTAAACATAGGGTTCCAGAGGTAGCGTTGCGTGGCCACAAGATTTGACGCAACAGCCTAACTGCTAGACGACATTCCAATGCCATCGTAAGATTACGCAAAGTGCACTCTGCCGATAGAATTGACAACATTCCAATGCTATCTTAAAAGGTAAGGTGAAAATGATGCACTGAGATTAACGTGTCTCGACAAGCATACATCCCTCTTTTACGCTTACAAGGGTAGCACTGCAGGGGGTAGCGTCGCGGTGGGCTTTTATGGCCTCACGATTCGGCCTTTTCCAGGCTGCAGTCGGACACCTAGCACGTGACCAGCAGTGATTTATGACAGGAAATGAGGAGGCGACAGACAGACGCGCCAGTTAAGTAGCATTCCAATGCCTTTGTAAAGATTACGTAAAGTGCACTGTGTTGATAGAATGACAACATTCCAATGCTATCTTAAAAGGTACGGCGGAAATGATACACTGAGATTAACGTGTCTCGACAAGCATATCCCCTCTCTTAAATTTACAAGGGTAACCCTGCGGGGGTAGCGTCGTGGGCGGTTGAAAAATCTAACGCTCCAGTCTGCTATTTACCTGTTAGAGATAGCGGCATTCCAATGCCACCCTCAAAGAAGCCGCCCCCCCCCCCACCCCTCTTGACCCGCAAAATATTAGGTGCACTCCGGTTGTTAGAGATATCCCCCCCCCCCCCCCCCCAAGATTGCCTCAGTGCATTCCGGCTCTTCGAGATAGCCCCCCCCCCCCCCCGGTTTGTGTCTCGGCTAAGTGGTTCATATCTGAGCTAAAAAATGTCGGTAAATGGGGTAGGGATCTTGAGTTAGAACTCTCCGTGTAACACTACTCACCCGCAACCTTTCAAACCTTTCAAACCTTTCAAACCCTTAACGGGAATACAAGGATCACATGCATTCGTATATTTGGACGATATAGTCATACATGTATCGACATTGGAGGAGCACGAATTAAAAATGGAACGGTTGATGAAACGGCTTCGAGATGCATAACTCAAGCTACAACCGGATAAATGTGAATTTCTACGACCAGAGGTAGTGTACCTTGGTCATGTTATCGGTAAGGCAGGCGTACGTCCTGATCCAGCCAAACTCACTGCAGTCGAGGAATTTTCACATCCAAAGAATACTAAGAATGTGCAACAGTTCCTCGGGCTTTCCGGCTACTACAGAAAATTCATAAAGAATTTCTCTCAAATCGCGAAGCCATTTACTACATTGCTGAAAAAGGAAAGTAATTTTTAATGGGATAAACCCCATCAAGAAGCTTTCAAAACACTACGAGATCTACTATGTCAAGAACCAGTAGTACAATATCCAGATTTCACCCAGCAGTTCATTGTGATAACAGACGCAGTCTAAATGCGCGGGCGTTCAAAAGGGAATTTTATAGATTTTGGTCTCCTATCTCGGAGTTAGAAAACAGAACGTGCGTTGAAAAATTATAAAGACCCAGGTTATCGAGGAGCGGACGTCATAAAAAGACCACGCATCAGAGATGCCGCGTCCGAAAGGTAGTGTCAGCTGACGCACTTCCATCCGCTCTCAAACAAGGATCTCGTTAGGGTACTTTCCACCTCTATCGAAAACGCAGATGTAGGGAATAAAACCGAAAACACTCTAAGGCGACATTTATTTTTCTTTAATAAAGCGGTGGGTCTTTCTTTAATAAAGCGGTGAGGAGTTTGGCGATCCGCGCAAATTGCGGGGCAAATCGGCGGTAGTAGCCTATTAAACCCAGAAATTTTTTGATGTTTTTCCTACCCTTGGGTTGAGGAAACAAACGAACTGTTTCGATCTTTTTAGGATCGGGCTTCACACCGTTTTCGGAGATGATATGTCCCAAATATCATATCTCTTTGCGCAGGAATTTTCATTTATCGGGTTGCAGAACCAATCCAGCTGTTAACTTTAGCCTGCCTAGAAGTTTTTCGAGTTTACTTCTGTGTTCCTTAAGGGAAGGGGCATAGACGACAATGTCGTCCATATAGACGAAAAGTTCTATTCCCTGCAACCCCGAGAGAACCCTATCCATGCATGAGCCTTTGGAAAGTGGCGGGGGCATTCTTTAACCCGAAAGGCATTCTATTAAATTCGAAGTGTCCACTGGGGGTTTAGAACACCGTTTTATGTCGATCCGCGGGTTCTACTTCGATCTGGTGGAAACCAGAGGCGAGATCTAGGACGGAAAAATACTTGGCACCACCCAACTGGTCTAATATGTCGGTGATAATCGGTAGGAGGTACGCATCGCCCACCGTCTTACCATTTAACGCGTGATAGTCGATGACCACACGCCAACGTTTATTGCGTTTCGAGTCCGGTTTTTTGGGTACTACTCACACCGGGAAATTGTAAGCAGAGTCCGAATGTGAAATAGCCTGGTTTTTAAGGAGATCTGTCGATTGTTCGAGGATAACGTCTTTGTGTATGGGAAGGTAGCGATAAGCTTTTACGTTCACAGGCCTATCGTCGGTCGTCGATTTTTTATGCTTTAAAACAGGGGTGAAACCCAACTGATCTCCATCCCAAAAAAATTGGAAAGGAAATTTCACGAGGGTCTTGGCAATCTCATTCCTTTCTTCTCTGTTTATGTTGGTCAAATCTAAATTAGTCAATAGCTTCTTTAATCGGGCTTCGTTTACGGCTACAGGATCATCCCCAAGACCTGCTTTATTCGCTGTCCGAGGGGCAAGTTCTACTATGCTGGACTTCTCTAATTCGACACGGGGAATCGTGAGCTCGACATTTCGCGAAGTCGTATTTACACAGAAGATTTTTACGATGCCATTTATCGGTTTTACTAACGATTTGCCAAGGAAAATACCGGGTCCGGCTGGGACGAGCGGCATAAGTCCCTCTAAAAGTTTGCAATTTGCTACGGGGAGAATTACTAGCTACCGCGTCCTTGCCGCCAATCGTAATGTCACTTCTAAAGAGTAGAATCGAAAGGAAATGCGCCCAGATCATGGATTAGCTTTTTACATTTTAGATCTATAGCGCCGTCTTTCAGAAAGGGCATGCCGAGCATGCAGATTAGGTCGATAGGGAAGCTATATTGGGCACTACTTGGAACGCGTACTGTTTGCCTTTCATTGATAGCATTACTTCTCCCAGGGTTTTTAATCCGCGTTCGAATATCAATGTGAGTATTGGGATGGACCCCTCTGCTTTTAATAAAACACAATTCAGCCCCAGTGTCTACAATGAATTTTCCTGATCCCCCTTTTAAATCTTTACTTCTAACTCAAGATCCCTACCCTGATATTTACCGACATTTTTTAGCTCAGACATGAACCATTTAGCCGAGACATGAACCGCGGGGTGCGGGAGGGGGGCTATCTCTAAGAGCCGGAATGAACTCGGCCGATACACTGAAGGGGGATGGAGGGGGCTGCAGTGTACCTAATATTTCATGGCAGAATATGAATGTAGCTTATCAGTTAGACTGACGCGTCTGTCTATCGGGCGGGGGGGGGGGGGGGGGGGGGTTCGAATTTTAAGGATGGTTTAAAACTGCTGGTATTTCCTCAAGAAGCTGCAGTACACTAATTTTAAGGATGGTATTAGAATGCTGCTATCTCCTCAGAAAACTGCAGTGTACCTACCTAATCTTTCATGGCAGCATTTGAATGTCGCTTATCAGTTAGACCGGTGCGTCGGTCTGTGGAGGGGGATAGTTTTAAGGATGGTACTGGAATGCCACTATCTCTGGCAGCTGCAGTGCACCTCTAATCTTTCATGGTGACATTGGAATATCGCTTTCTCTGACAAGTAAATAGCGGACTCGAGCGTTCGATCTTTCAAACGCATCCGATGCTACGCCCCCTGGACTGCCCCGTTTGTCGCGCCCTTGTCGCTCGTCATAAATCATTTGTGGTTGCACACTGTCAGACTGCAGTCTGAAAAAGGCCGAATCATGAGGTCATGGGGTGCAATTCGAGTGGATCCACGCTGAGCCTAGACCACATGGTTACTATTGTTACATCCTCACTCAACCTACGACGTCAACTCACATTCCAATAAAAACCTGATACACTAGCCTAAGCCCTAGCGTTTTTCTACCATATCCTCTCACGTCTTAACCCCATCCTACCATATTGACGTAGGCCACAAGGAAGGCCTAACTGACCTAACATCACCAACCAATGCAAGCAGATCTCTGCAGGACTGTCAGCTGCAGGAGATACCAGGAAGAATCAAACAGCGCAGAAGTCAATAAGTAAGGAATCCATAACCAACCACAAAAGGAAGGCTTGCAAGACGCATGTGTCTTAACAAGGAACAAGAAGGGAGGACAGAAACAATCAATACCCTCCAGCATCGCACAAGGAAGTAGGGGAGTATCCAGACGACACGCACTCGATCCTTGGTGCCAAGAAACACGTAAAACTCAGCATCCCTACTCATCTCAACTTTCAAGGGTAAGTACGCACCCCTCTCGCCAAGAGCTACCTTCAACAAGACCCAATGGCGCCACGAAGTCGGATACACTTCCTACCTCAGGATAAGGAGCAAGAGAGAGAAACCAAAAAAAGACACAGACACCAACATGCAGTACGTGACAAAATCGGGTGACGAAACAATTCGTAACTTCAACCTAAGCCACACAGTCATAAAATTTACCCCAAGAAAGAAGCCAAAGCCAAGGCATAGATGAACAGTCAGGCATTCGTCATAAAAAAAAACCCTCCTTTGGGGGTACCTCTCGAGGAATCCTGGACCAAAAGCACAGCAAAATCGGATATAAAAAGGAGGCTCCACCAGCAAAAGTCAGTCGAAGAACGGGAGCCTACTGGACCAGAATCTTTGTCCGAAGTCTTAATCTCAAGTGCCGCACCCAAGTCGAACCTCTTGACCAGCAAAAATATTCAAAGTCGCGCTTAACTCCGTATCGCTCATCACCGAGTCACGTTACGAAATCTCTTTGCAACCGCGTACTACCAAGTCGAGTATCCGAAATCCCCTATCTTAAAAGCGCAGTCGTTCCGGCATTGAACTCTCTAAGAAAAGCCGCATTCGTTTTCCCTAGTCAATTAGACGAATAGATTGTGTGCGTGTGTGTAGCGAATTATATAACCAACCGTAGTAAGTGTATACCGGGGAGACATTCAATCGTCCCCCGTGTTGTAGTGCAAATAGAGGAGTTATAATATCCTCGCTACGTTGTATTCGAGCAATAAAAATATATATATTCAATACTTCGGTTGACGTATCTCACCAACGAATCCTGCGACGTACTTGGTATCACCCCTACATCGCCGCCGCAGCCGAACGAGCTCACCCTCATCCAAGCGGTGCATAATCAAAGTGAGTATAACCACTACCGCTAAAACTCAGCTACTCATATTAGCTAATATCAAAATTCGGCTCAACGGTCTCTCCAATCCTCCACCCCTCTGGTCATTTTTCCCATATCAAAGACGTGACTTCCGTCCCTGGTGTGAAGGACTTAATTGTCTTGACCCGAAAGAGAAGTCAATAACAACCTTCTCGTGTTGCGTCCTTATCTAAATTCCGATAAGCTCCCGGGGACGTAACACTATGCGCCACAACCGCCTAGGCAATACGAAGATATCGATTCGAGTGTGACTTCACGCTTTTCGGACAGCGACCTGTCCGAAGATTCAGGTAAAGAAATAAAACGTGCGCGCACACACACACACACGCGCGCGCGCGCACACGCACACACACACACACACACACACACACACACACACACACACACACACACACACACACACACACACACACACACACACACACACACGCTCACAGAGAGAGAGAGAGAGATTGTAACATGCCTAATATTAATATGTTGCAGGTTATGAGTCGTGCGCTTTCGCTAATTTAGCTCCAAGGGTGCAAGTTGCAGGATTCGCCAACGACGACGATGAAGTGAATATAGATTATTTGTGATTTAATAAAATAAAATTTAAAAAATAATTGAAGAAACAATAAAAACTACTAGTTTGTGTTTTTTCAATCACGGGGCGGGGGTAAAAAATTGATTTTATTTTCTTCAATTTATTTCAAATTTGCTTATCCAACTATTGTGAGCGTTGTCGAAACCCGCCAGCCATTTTACAAAAATTTTATTTCCGGTCTCCTTAAATACTCGTTTAATCAGATAAATATCGGGATTTTCAACTTTAAGCAGCTCTTGCTCATAAAAACCACCGGCGATGGGCTCATTTTGATAGTCTTTTAGACTGAACGTTAGAGGTCTTATCACTCGAGCGACTTTTCATAGCGGCACCATATTCGACGACGATATGGTTATAATAAAATTGACTAAAGCTAAAGTAAAATTCAACAAACCAATATATGCCGGATTTGCAATTCTCGACCTGTCTAAAATCTATTTATACCGTTTCCACTATGACTATATGAAGATTCCATTCGGTGCGCAAGCAAAACTATTGTACACAGATACGGACAGCCTAATCTACCACGTAACTACTCCAAATATCTACGAATCCATGAGACGTGACATACACCAATTTGATACATCCGATTACCCGACAAATAATCCTTATGGAATTCCTTTTGCTAACAAAAAAGTGCTGGGTCTTATGAAAGATGAAAATAATGGTAAAATTATGACAGAGTTTATAGGGCTTAGGGCAAAATTGTACTAGTATAAAGTACAAGGTAATGAGCTTGAAAATAAACGTGCAAAAAGCGTCAGAGGTGCGACATTAAAAACCATTACGTTCGATGACTATAAAGAGTGCCTACTTAATTGTAAAACCCTGATTAGGACCCAGCACATGATACGCAGCTCAAAGCATATTGCAAAGGCGGTTAGGCAAAATAAAATAGTATTAAGCTGGCAAGATGATAAAAAAATGATGTGCCCAATGTCTACTGATACTTTGCCATGGGGTTACGATATGACGAGCGAAGACACCTACATGGAAGCATAGATCTTCAACCCGTGAGAGTCGGCGGAACCTGCCAACGATTCACGAGATTTAGATGTAACTATCAGCATACTTTCCGCAGCCCACACAAAATAAAAGTTATCTGTGAAATTCCTCTTTCTTCTTTTAAATGGTCCTTCACTCTTCCTCTTTTACGAGATTAGGGTGCAATTATCGGCATATTTTCCTACAAAAACGGTCCTTCACTCTTCCGCTTTTTTATGACAAGCAGGTAATTTTCGAAGGAGTACCTTGTCAGTATAATTTTTCTCGCGCAACTGAACACATGCATCGTTGAAAATGACGCCCTTATCTTCAGACGTCTTTACGCTGTTTGTGTTTTTATTTAATAAGTGCTCTCTATTACAACAAATTTGGCCTGAAGAGTGTTTTTTCCGAGCTCAAACTCTTGCCTCGACAAGCTATTTTACGAAAATTACGGACTATTATATCGGCAACGCGACGGAGGGCCTTTCGTCGAGCATTTGATCGAGGCTTAATGAATCATCCTCACATCCTGGACTCTGCAGTTCGCGTCATCAGGATGTTTAATTGGGGCGACGAAGGCGAGCTACTACCGATACTTGATGAGCATGGTTAGTAAGAATTTCTTTATCTCCTACCTAACCATCTGTCAGCTCATTACCTGACCACCTCACTCTCTTCATTATGCCTAACTGTAGTTGGAAAAGCTCAGCAACCTGACTCTTCTTCCTCCTTACATTTCTCTCTCTCTCTCTTTAGAAAATATAAAGTATACACTGCAATGAAGTATATTTATCTATTCAGAAAAACGGGAGCTTCTCGCCGATTCCGACGAAGAATCTTCGGATCAGGATGATTTAGTACAGCAAGATGGGGCAATAGCTGGGCCGTCCGGGTCAAACCGGCGCTTACCATCGACATCATCATTATCATCATCATCGTCATTACCCTCGACTATTACAATAGACCGATCGCCACCAGCGTCTCCACCGAGATCTCCGTCGTCTACGCCACCGAAAGCTCCGCCTTCACCACCGGCTCGACCCCCACCACCACGATCCCCCAGCCCTGAGGTGCAATTCGAGTGGATCTACGCTGAGCCTAGACCACGTAGTTACTATGCGCCGCAACCGCCTAGGCAATACGAAGATAGCGATTCGAGTGTGAATTCACGCTTTTCGGACAGCGACCTATCCGAAGATTCAGGTAAAGAAATAAAACGCGCGCGCGCGAGAGAGAGAGAGAGATTGTAACATGCCTAATATTTATATGTTGCAGGTTATGAGTCGTGTGCTTTCGGTAATTTAGCTCCAAGGGTGCAAGTTTCAGGATTCGCCAACGAAGACGATGAAGTGAATATAGATTATTTGTAATTTAATAAAATAAAATTTAAAAAATAATTGAAGAAACGACCAACGGTAGTGGACGCGCGGTCGGTGTGCGGGTCTGGCGATCTCCCAAGTTAAGCAGTATTGGCCGAGGCCACTACTTGGTTGGGTGACCGCTTAGCCGTGTACTAGCTGACGCGCCGACTACCGAGCGGGAGGCAGTTTTACTGAGATTTGGATGGTCAAATATCGAAAACTCACTAAAAATAAGGCCGTCTGAATCGGCATGAGTTTTCCGCAGTTTCCCCATGTCCACGGCGAATGCGATACAGTGTAGCTAAAAAGCAGCTGCGGATGCTACGGAAGTTAGGTTAGTTTAGCGAAGTGCGGGCAGGGAGTGATAGAAGGGATAAAATGGGAAGGATCAATACATAAAAACCCGCAAGGGTATACGTTGGAACACACAAATTAAAAAAAAAATAATTGAAGAAACGATAAAAACTACTAGTTTGTGTTTTTTCAATCACGGGGCGGGGGTAAAAAATTTATTTTATTTTCTTCAATTCATTCCAAATGTGCTTATCCAGCTATTGTGAGCGTTGTCGAAACCCAGCCATTTTACAAAAATTTTATTTCCGCTCTTCTTAAATACTCGTTTAATCAGATAAATATCGGGATTTTCAACTTTAAGTAGCTCTTGCTCATAAAAACCGCCGGCGATGGGCTCATTTTGATAGTCTTTCAGACTGAACGTTACAGGGATAGTATTTTCACTTGTTGGATTGTAAATACCGTTTTTTGAGACACAAGGGTTTATATTCAATGTTGCTAAGGATAAATTTCCTGACTGCGCCCCATACGGGCCCGCTCCTTTGAATTACTGAGAAGAGGAATTTTTCAGTCAGGTGAAATTGAATTGAGAATACGTTGGTTTTCCGGTTTATATAAATGTATGTGTTTCATATTGAACCCCCCAAATATTCTCTTCGGACAATTAAAATAATAATAATATACTGAAACGTTCGAGAATTCGAGCAGCGAATATGTCGACGTTGAGACACGCTATCACGAATATCTCTCTCGTTTGTTGTCACTCGAGAAGCGAGTGACAAATTTATTTTTACTTTTGTTTATTTACTCTTCGGTCAGTGACCGAAAGCAGAGTTCGAGTACTGGACTCGGAAGGAGAAGCCGGGAATAAGTGGATTTTATTTAATGTTACACAGGCGGGAGCCCCAATCAATTTATGTGTTTTTAGTAATGGCCTCAGAGTACTAACCACGACTATGAGCTATCAAGCTGCGCGTTGGTTGACCCTTCATCATTGGCCATTTATAATGGATTGGGGGTCCAAGTTATCGTCTTAATTCGTGAGGCGGAATTAAGATATTTATTTTACTATCGGAAAGCGATAGTAAAATACCAGGAGTTAAATTTTACTTTTATTTTTATTTATGAAGTGTCGCTTTGCAGTACGACCGAAAATAATAACAAAAAGGGGAAGCCTAGAGGGTTATTTCACAGGAGGAAATTAGTGAAGGAAATGAAGCTAAGTTGAACAGTTACGAAGATTATTAGATTGTTTCCACGATTAATTTCGGGGAAGAGGATAGTCCGGTTTTGTTGGCTCGATTCTTCACGTACTCGTGTCGTCACGTCGTGTGCGATGAGTAATTAATCGAGCTTTGTCGTCGCCTTTGCGTCGGTTCACGTCGCCACGTGTTATGATAATATTTAAGTCTGTGCGTACTCGAAGAGTCCGCTTACGAGTTGATATGAAGGGTTTTCCAGCAAAAGATACCTCTCGCCGTGATCCAACTTCCAGCAGCAATAGCTGGGGCTTCACACGGCGTGAGGGGCCCTACCTAGATGTGAGAGGGTTTCTGAGATGATCACCCGTCTCAAGATCCAACTTCTGGGCGCGATGCCCAGGGCTTCACCTGAGACGGGTTCCCTAGTATCTGGAAATCTTTATTTAAAAAGAGTTGTCGATCGATTCGTCTTGATAAAGACGAATCGGTTACGTTATATGTGTATCGCCTTGAAAAAGACGATTCCACGGAGACTGTCTCGGTCCGTCTTGAAAAAGACGAATCGAGTGTTGAGACGCGAAGATGCACGCGTTGTCGTCGGGTTGGCCTCGAAGTCCGGGATGAGGCGTCGGGTCTCTCCTGGCTTCGAGTTATGGTAGAGAGTATGTGCTCGCAGCGAGAACGTGCGAGCACGCGAATTTAGCCGATTGGCGTCTGCCACGCGGACTGCTCACCGAAATATATTTGTCGAAATGAGAGCGAGGCTTGCTCGTCTCGCTGTTAAATAGTCTATCACGATCTCACCGGCGCGATGATTTCATTGGCCGCTGGATCGGTGGTAGGGAAGTTTTGTCAGTTTCTTGAGCTTTCGCACACGGCACGCTCATAACGTATGACAATTCCTCGAAGGATTAAAATCTATTTCTGTCCTTCGAGGAATTCCGATATTGGACGCAAATCATCATTTGTAACTTGATGGAAAATTGTGAAATTTTCCGTCCCGTTACAATACAGACGTTATCAGGCTCAAACGAATGCAAGATCCTTTAGGCAAAGTTACACTTTCATACAGACATACATTCTACTCACTACAACGCTGAACAGCTGAGAATTATTGCAAATCGACTCGGACTTATCTCGCTTTCCTCCTCCCTTGCGATATCTCGTCAACTCGTGCCAGCACAGCCGGGCCTTCTACGCACAGAAGCAACACACTTCCTCGAGCTCGCCTTTCACTCTTCCATGCGATACACTCTATCCCCGACGGTAAGCAATCGGGGAACTACCGTCTAAGAATTACTGCTGCTATGTGAAGCCTTATGCGGAGTTGCTCCGGAATAAAGATTTACACTATCGTGTATTTCCTGAGACTAACTCACCCTCGCTTCCTGACTGCCTTCCGCTGACGATCTCATGGTCGAAGAAGAAAAATGATAAAGATTCGGAGATACAAAAAAAAAGTCGGCGGGAAGAAAAGAGAGGAAAAAAAATTATATCTCCTTTTTACTGTTTTGCTTTTCTCTCTTCATTTCATTCTCCTCTTAATAGTATACATGATTTTACGATCTACACTATTGTTATATTCGGAAATCAAATTGTTACGAATATTGGTCGACTTGGAACTTCCACGAAGACTAAATTGCGTGCACATTTCATTTTTTCACGTAAGATTTATACGCTCGCAAATTGATGCTTTTAAATTACTGTATGTCGAGTACATATGATTTATTAGATGATATAAGTTGAATTAAACATACAATATAAGTCACTCAAATTCATTATAAAATATGTTACATAAGCGATAAGATTTTCTCTTAGTAAATTTTTGTTAATGTCACGTATAAAAATTATATTTGTTTATCCTGTAGTTTTTATACGTTGAATGCTAGTTTATTTTCTAGGCTATCGCGGTTAAACATCCATTTCATTTTGCACTCCTTACACTTGAAAGGTGAGCGTGTAACAAATATAAGTGTGTTACACAACGAGCGACGAGCAAGGGGATTTCTGTGCGGGACGAGCTGGTGTCGGGACTCAGTTTCATAACAGCCTAGAGGTTCAGTATTCTCTGTGCTTTCGTAGCACTCTGCACAATATTTTTCGATCCTCCGCTGAGTAGGGTAATAGTTGATTGAATACAACCCTGGTGCAGGTTGCATGAATTATACTGCGGTAAAAATTGTAGTTCCGGCCGGAGATACGAGTAGCCGGAATTGTATACATCTCGTCCAGCGCAGCGTCGTCTTGCATTTCTCTCAGTTGCGCGTTTGTTATTTTCATCTTGTTAGAGAAAGGCTTTTATTAGTAAGCCTGAACCGATAAAGTTTATAATAGTTCAGTATCTTATTATTGTTTTGTACTGAGGACACCGCGAATTTTGTTTGTTTCAATCAGAGTTGTAAATTCTGATTCAGCACTGATGGGCTGCGATGGTCTTTAGTACGTTACCCTTTAAATTAATGAAGAATAACAGATTTTTTTATATTGAATGAAAGACTGACACGGATGTGACAAACGATGTAGTATATTGTGATTTATTTGAAACTATGGTTGATACAGTGAACTTGAGAAAAATATTTGAGCGGTCTACTAGATTATGACCATTTTCTGCGGTGGTCGAGTGGTGACAAACTTAAAGATTCTAGCATTATAACAAAAAAAAGAAAAGGAAAAAGAAGAGAAGAAGAGTCTCCCTTTTTCTCTGGCTGTTAGGTGGGGATAGACGAGTCGCCGAAGAGGACAATGCTGTTGGCCGTTGTACACAGTCGCTCAAAAAAAAGGGAATGTCATAAACTCGGAGGTGCGTGATTGAAATTCTATGGCGGATTAATGAACAATTAAATAACGGCCGAACTAATAAAAATGAAAGTATAGGATGGCTTATTGTAATAAACCGGGTCTGCCCAAACACAAATTCTTTAATGTCGGCTGAATTATCGAAGAAGCCTTCCTTTAATCTTTAAAGTATGTACGTCTGTAGAAATTTGCCAGCGAAAGGAGAATAAAAATTATTAAGGGAAAAACTGACCAGTCGAGGTATTAAACTGAAAGGAATGGAGTGAGGATTTTCAAAACTATTTATAAAATATTCAAGACGACAAAAATAGCGTCTCTCGCGACGCAACAAACTCCCCCCGTTGAGAGGATGCCGATCAACCATTAAATTCTATCACTTATTGTTTTTATGCGGGCTCATCAATTGGAAGTGGTGCCAACCGTTTAATGTTTCGAAGCAATTCACTGTTCGCTGTTTTTATCGTGACTGTTCTTACAATGCCATCCGAACCGGGATGAGTTTTGATGACGCGCCCTAGCCTCCACTGCATGGGTGGTAGATTGTCTTCTCGGAGGATGACAATCGTACCCTCCTTTATTTGATGCGCTCCCGAGGTCCATTTGTGGCGAATATTTAATTCGTTTAGATATTCTTTGTACCATCTTGCCCAGAAATCGCGACGAACTTTTATAGTATGCTGCCACGTGGATAATCGGTTACATGGAGTTGAACTGTAATCCACCTCTGGCAAGCTCGTTAATGCATCACCGATAAGACAATGGCCAGGAGTGAGAACAAGGATATCGTTAGGATCAGTAGAAATTGGTGTGAGGGGTCTTGAGTTAAGTATAGCTTCGATTTCAATGACAAACGTATATAACTCGATGAATGTAAACAAGCCTACTCCGATCACGCGTTTCAAATAGTGTTTAAACGATTTTACGGCCGATTCCCATATACCGCCAAAATGTGGTGATTGCGGCAGAATGTATTCCCATTCAATGCCCTTGTCTACAAGGAATCCAGTGACTGTGCTTCGATGAGTTTCAGATTGAAAAAAAGTGTAAATTTCCTTCAATTCATTGTTTGCGCCAATAAAATTTGAGGCGTTGTCAAAGTGGATGGTGCGAGGTCTCCCGCGCCTGGCTATAAATCTTCGTAAGGCACCCAAAAAGGCCTCCGTTGACATATCCTCGACGACTTCTAGGTGTACCGCTTTTATGACCAGACAAACAAAGACGGCGACGTAGACCTTGATGTTATTTCGATTTCGATGTTTCTTTTCTTTGATATAGAAAGGTCCGCAATAATCAACCCCCACATTATAGAATGGGCGAGCCTTCTCTGTCCGTATGACAGGTATATTACCCAGTCAAAAATATGGACGTCCATTCTAAATCTAGGACGTCCTAGGGATTCAGATTTTTGACTGGGTACCCATTACGTAATCCACAGTTGTCGGGTTTGTTCGAGCGCATTTCCCGCACCTTCGAATTACTTTTCGTACTTGGTTGCGTCCGTCCATAGGCCAGTATCGAAGCCTCGTGGCGTACAATGTAGTTTGAATTCCAGCATGATGATTGCGTATGTGTTGATCCATTAAGATGAGATCCATCACGTGATTCGATCTTGGTAGCACTATGGGATGCTGTTGAGCGTAGGGGATAGCGGCGTGCTTCAGACGTCCCCCAACTCGGAGTATTCCGTTCTTGTCAATCAGCGGGTCAAGAGAGATAAGTTTACTCCTTTTGCTTACTCTACTTCCCCTGCTGAGGTATCGTAATTCTTCACTGAACGTTGTCAATTGAGTCGTTTTGATGATGATTTTCTCTGAGTCATTGAGCTCGTTGACGTGCAACAATCCTTTGTATGGGTTGGTTCTCTTGAATGGAAGGCAGTACGCCATTATTCTCTTCAATTTTCCGTATGATGAGAATCGTCTGAGTATGCTTTCGTCGGTTACCGTCGTTATCAAGCAGGCTAATTTTTTAGACTCGGGTATCTCTTGTAGGCGGTGAATAATTGTAGTTGGCCATGATTTTTCATTATCGATTAACCAGCCTGGTCCAGATTTCCAAAGCTCATTCTCAATGAATTCACCAGGCATTTGTCCTCTAGATAATGCATCAGCTGGATTGTCTTTAGACCTAACGTGTCTCCAATGGTCAGATTTCGTTTTCTCTTGAATCTCAGCAACCCGATTTGCAACGAAAGTCTTCAGCATATGAGGAGATGTTTTGATCCAGCATAGAGCCACAGTGGAATCAGTCCAGAACGTTGTGCTGTTTGTTAATTGTGATCTCTATTGTTTCCATCACAGATGAAAAAAGTTTTGCGAGCAAATGAGCGCTGCATAGCTCCACTCGTGGAAGAAAGTTTTAAGTGGCGCCACTCGAGATTTGGTGCACAGTAAGCGACACTGTGTTTGTCCTTGATTGTCTGCGGATCTAAGATAGACGCACGCGCCGTACCCAGTTTCGCTTGCATCACAGAATCCATGTAACTGTACGTTCGTTGTGTTATCAATTAGGACGTGTCTATTGAATGATAGAGTGTTCACC